>JAECUM010006348.1:0-46933 GCA_016617855.1 Megalonaias nervosa | reverse complement strand
CACACACACACACATATATATATATATATATATATATATATATATATAGGCACCAGTTGCGTGCTCATTGAGCAAAGAACAAGCATTTTCAGCTTACTGGAATAAAATGTCAGTGGGCGCGTTCCAATTCACAACTAAATATCTTTATCAGAGACTTGTTAAAATTCTTCATGATCAGGAAATCAAAAAATTTGACACTAAATAATTATTCCAGAGGCTGTCAGTGATTGAACTTATGCTAACTAAACCGCTGTTTGATCTTGACAAGAAAGTTCTGCATGGGGATATAAGTTTGGAAAAATGTTCAGGGATCCATCAATATTGTCATGATGCAGATGAGTTTGCAGTCAATGGCACTTCCTATGTGTATTCAGTGTGGTACATTGAACAGAAGAGGCCATGTCAAACGTGCGACACTTGCATGAACAATACATTGATTTTCTGCCCCCATAACAAATTTATTCTTAGGATTAAATTTATCAGCAGCATCAACAAGGAATGGGTGATCGGAGACAAAATGGATCCAATAAGTGAAGAATGCAAATGTAATTCCTTTGCCAAGCGTGGCTTGAACTTACAATGGCTCTCTCCATATAATAACAACCTAAGTGACTGGGCCATGGATGCACACTGCATGTAGGTAAATTGAAACTAATTTATCAAGTTAACTACACTGCAGAAAAATGAGCTATATATACCCCATACAAATTCAACAGTGCTAAAAAAAATCTAACTGCAGAAAAATGAGCTATATATACCCCATACAAATTCAACAGTGCTAAAAAAAATCTAATAGCCCAATGCCTGGGGCCCCTCTAATTCCAGATCTGGCCCCTCTAATTCCAGATCTGGCCCCTCCTGTATTCTAAGTGAGGTACCTAGCTTGTAAAAAAAAATCTAAACCAGTGACATGGCTGTGTTTAAAAGAAAAAAAGACAAAAGGGTAATTTTATACATTATTATATTTTCAACTTCTCAACATATTCCATTTTTAACTCTGCAAATCATTTTAAATGCCAAAAATATACCTACACATATACAAATATACCTACCTATACCAATGATGGTTATATATTAATCAGATACCAAGGATGAAATGCCCGAGGCAGAGAAAGGGTGAAATGTCCGAGGCAGAGAAAGGGTAATTAAGATCGCAGCTACGGCCCAAATCTACTTGCATAAAAAAACGCACAGGTCAGAATTTCCACGTCAAAAATATTTCTTATTTAAATATCACGTGTCAAAAACTGAGGGTAAAGCGTCTGTAGGAAATCCAAGAGATTATACACAATTGATAATGAAAAATCCGAACATCTATGTATACCAGACATGCCAAGACTGAGTGATGTAATCTCCAGCTGGAGTATTTCAAGGTATGTAGCACTGCAAAGCAGCCACATTCAATAAGTATGATTGGGGGGCTGATTTGACTCTTGAATTTCTATAATGTGTTTTCATTTCTTATTGTACCAGAGCGCTACTTTGTCACGCATTTCATCAACATAAATAACCTCTCCATACCCCCGATTTATATGTGTACATGCAGTTTGGATGATTCACACCAAAGTTTCCATCGTAGTTCACAGCCACAGTTATGTTGTCTTATTGATTCTTCCCAATCATACATATTAATATTATAATGATTCTAATAAATTTCAATTCAGGTGGTGGAGCCCCATTAGTGTTTTATTTTGCTGTTTGATGTTGGAGGTGATGTTGGGGGCTTGGAAAAAAATAATTTATCTGTATCGGTTTAGTGTTTTTTATATCTGGATGTATGGTACTGTGGGATAATTTTTTTCATGACGATTTGTCCTTTAGTCAATCAGACTGTAAAATATCTTTTTTGAGGTGGCCACCCCCTCCAGCTGCTTTTTCTCCTTTTATTAAACACAAAATGTGTATATTTAATATTATGTGTATGAGTAGGATGCGGGAGGTCGTGGGTTCAATCCCCGGCTGAGTCATACCAAAGACTTACAAAAATGGTACCAAGAGCTGCCTCACTTGGCGTTCAGCATTAAGAGGTTAGTGTTAGGACTGGTCGGCCTGGTGTCAGGATAATGTGACTGGGTGGGACATCATGCTACATGTCTACAGCATGATGCCTCAGTGCTTGACATCACTATAAACTGCCACAATGCAAACATCGTAGCGATATGACTGAAAAATTGTTAAAGCTATGTTAAAAATCCAAATCACACACACACACACACACACACACACATATGTATGCGTATATACTGGAGTATATTTCAGTGTATTTGAGTAAAATGACAGCCACCACTATCACTAAACAGTCAACCACAAACTCCACATTTAAATGGGTTTATTCTCCATGACCTATGATCATGCATCTCTTTAAATGACAACTCTGATTTAACCATGTAACAAACTTCACATTTTCATGTTTTTCTTGTGGCCTACCATCATGTCACTTTCAATGACTTTTCTGATTGAACCATTTCCCCAAACTTCAAATTTGTATTGTTTTTCTCCAGTATGTGTCAGCATATACTTCTTTAAATTACCACTCACCAAACATGCTATTGCAAATTTCACACTTGAACAGGTTTTATTCCATATGTACCCTCACGTGACTGCCTAGTGTACTGCTGTGATGAAACAGTTTGTCACAAATTTCACATCTGAATGGTTTTTCACCTGTATGCACCCTCATGTGAATATTCAATGTATTGCTCTGACATAACACATACAGGGATGGTCCTGGCTTTTAAAAAGTTGTCGCCAAAAAAATCGCCAATCTCAATATTTTGTCGCCAATTTTCAAAAAATGTCGCCAGAACAAAGAGTGAATATTTTTCCAAGTCTATTAATGTAATACGCAATGAAAATTGAAAAAGATACGATCGCTATTACTTTACTGACAACAAGCAATACATCTATAATATTACACAATAAATCCTTACATGACTGTTTTGCACTATTAAAATGTAATAGAATGTCATATGATGATCCGTCGCGATTTTAGGGCTGCCCACTTGTTGAATGCAGTTTCAAAGTCTAATTCTTCGCATCTGTGTATGCTGATTCTCTCATTAAATTCTCTAGAGTTCAGATACCGAGTTTATTTCTGATGTCAGTTTTTATGAAGTTCATCTTATTGAATCCACGTTCAATCTACAGTGCTGACAGGTGACACCAGTAGTACATCTACTAATAGCAGCCATCTTGCTACTTCCATGGTCTTTGCATCCCGCATCGCCGTTAGTGCATAGGTATGATTGTTGTCACCTGAAAAAAATGCATTATCAAATGTAAATTATCTACTTTCAGACATCTACAGTGTCTCGCTCATTTTTTTAAATAGAAAGATCAGGTATTAAGCAAATCTATATTATGTATATTATTTTCCAATAATAGTTTTACAAGGAACTTTAATGGCATTTTAATACTAAAATCCTATGATCGTACTTTGCAATGTAAGATACATGACGTATAATGCGACCGTCGATTTCATGCATTCAGTAATTAATGCCCCCCCCCCCTTTTTATGGCTAGCTTCACAAAGTACATCTCCGTCAGCATAGTTCAGAAATTTATTTTGCCACGCTTTACATGCTTTGCTTACAGTGAATTGCTTCCTAAATCCCAAGAATGATCACTGAATGCTGTAGAATTTTTCTCGACAAGCAAACTAGGATCTCCATTCCCACCAATGAAACTTACACGAGTCAACACCTGGCATTAATGTACCGTATATATAACCATTAATTACAATCATTAAATTAAAAGAAGGAGTGAAGAAACATATCACAAAGCATATGTGCCCCCCCCCCCCCCGGAAAAAATTTGTTATTGAGTAAACAGGGTTATATGCATATACTAGTTAACAATAAGGAAATAAGGTGGGATATAAAATGTGGGAAATAGTTATCACATTTATGGTACCTTGAGACAACATTTGAACTGTTAACACAAATTCACACCCATTTTAGGCAATGTTGGTTATAACAAAAAAGGGGATGGTTTATTTGTCAATCAGTTGCCTTCACTCCCTGTAGAACAGGCGGTTTCTTTGAAGTACGTCAAAGAGGTTTAAGTCTTGAGGTATTGTATAGAATATGAAATGGGGGCACGGGGGGGGGGGGCAAATGACGCACTCCACAGGGAGAAACGGTGTATCCTTTTTGAGAATTTCGCGTGCATTGGACCCAAAAAATTGAAGAATATTTAGTGGAAACGATGCTTAAATATGCCGCAAAACACTTCCCCATGGTAGGTCCCAATCTGCATGTTTTCGGATTCAATCTCCCGACTTGGCTTTTGAAAAAATTTATTTTTTGCATGACACGCTAGAATAACTGTACGGTATTAACTAAATTTATTCAACGACTTTTTGAATGCTTTGGAAATTAATTCTTCTGAAACTTCAACACAGGCGGGGCATTTTTCATTAGAACGTATTCGGATTTATTGGAACTACTGGAATTGATAAGACTTCTAGGAAATAGGAATTCATTCACTATGCTGTAAGTTAATTTAATTCTTTCACTCCTGTATTTTAAGAAATAAATTATTTTCAATCATCAAAAACTTGTTTGTTTTGCCATTTCTTGTTGGGTAGTTTAAGTCCCTGCAGTTGTAACACAGGTTTGACGGCAAAAGTAAAAGATCAATGAGAAAAATTAACATATGTTACATACCCCGCCTGGATTCATGTTTGGTGACACACTCCTTGAAAATATCACAGCCAGTTGTAAATGGATTGACAACATATGCCTTGGTACATTATATCACTGAACATCTGCTTTAGCTTTGTATCATATCTCAGCCACGGACGCCCAAGTTTCCAGCTGTCGAGAAATTTTCGGGAACTTTTGACCAGTTCATCATGATGTGGTGTTGCATTTGAAGCATTACTACCATCACTACATGTATATGATGTTGGACTGCCAGGTTTAACATCAGGTTCAGTGATTGTGTTGTCTGATGAATTTGCACTAAATCCAAATGCTGTTAATTTTGTTAACTTACTCTTAAGATGAAATGATGAACATGGAACGTCTAACTTACGTTTACCCATGATAACGTTGCACTTTTGACAGTATATAATTCTGATTGAGATTTTTACCATTTGCTTTGTACCTGTACACAGCAATCATTACTTCAAAGGTAATTAGTTTGCTCTGAAGTTTCGGCAAAACTATTTTATTGGTATATTTTTAAAAAAAAAACAACAGACGGATTAGCCGTCATTCAATTAATTGTAGCTGTTTCTGTTCGTGGCTTCAGAGGTCGGTCGATTGTAGGTAATATCCGGTAGCATGACTAAGTGTATCACAGCATACAGTACTCAAGCCAGATGTCAACACAAGCGGATTATGATGTAACAACGCACTGTAAAGATGGGTTTGTCAATATGAACAAAGGAATTGTTTATGTAACAGATAGATTCCAGTGCATTGTGTATCCAAGTTTGTGGGTTCCTTTCATGGTCTCTTTGAATTTCTCCACTCCAAATCCATGACTGTATGTACAAATTAAACAGCCAAATAGGCTGTTGCCAAAAATATCACCAGGTGGTATATTTTGTCACCAATAAGGAAAAAGAATCGCAATTTGCGACATTGGCGAAGCCCAGGGCAATTCCTGAGTCATATATGATATATTTCACAGTTGAATGGTTTCTCTCCAGCATGTGTTCTCTTATGCTTCTGTAAATTACTACTCAGTAAATATTTTATTCCAAATTTCACGCTTGAACGGTTTTTCTCCAGTATGTACCCACATGTGATCTACTGTATTTCTGTGATGCAGTAATTTGTTACAACTTAACATTTAAACAGTTTTCTCCTGTATGTAACTTCATGTGAATATTCAGCGTAGTGAATTGACAAAACAATTTTGTAACATCTCACATTTGAACTGTTTTTCTCCTGTATGTACACTGATGTGACTGCCTAGGGCATTGCATCTTCTCTAGTCAAGGTTCCGATATGTTAACCCTATCTACACACTTTATCTACACTTTGGCATATCGAGGAGATATTTCTGTGCTTTGGGTCTGTGAATTTCATTGGATGCAGTAACAAGCCACCACATCCAATCAAAATTAAGTTGTTCAAAACTGAACACTGTTGCTACATGATAAAGACAAGTGAAGCACACAACCTGAATGGACTAAAAAATAAGCAATTTTCCACTCTCGGTCTGGGTTAGTACAAATACCTTTCATTCAAATAAACCTGTAATGCCTTCTCCCTGGTATTTAGTCATACTTTCGATGTTAAAATTACAAAGTATCCTTCTAATGTCAGTTGTCTCCACCCTTTTTCAGCCGATGTACAATGCACCACTATTACACACTACTGGTTTTACTCGGCCGCACGATTCACCCAAAACCACCCAAAACCTGCCCCAAACCACCCAAAAACCTGCCCAAAACCACCCAAAACCTGCCCAAATCCATTACAAACATGAAGTAAATTAAACGATGCATACCCAAAACCACAAGAAAACCTTGGAAAGAGTATTATTTTGTACAAACAGACGACAAAATAGGCTGCATTTATATTTTATATAGGTTGTAAACATTGAAACAAGGGAGACAAATGTTGCTATATTCATCGCCAGTGCTGGTTATCAAAAAGACCCAGTCAATAAGTAAAAACGGCCACATTGTGAAGTAAATAATGGACCACAAGTGACATTCATACCAACGAGGATAAAAACAATAATATATACACCACACTATAATTTTTCTTGTCCTTATTAGCAATTGGTTGTCGCTACGGGCTTTAGCGATAGATTGTATTTCTTCATTGCATTTTGTTTAAATTCTTTTTAGAATTATCTGAAGTAAATAATTGCCCATCAATGCCATAACTGTCAAATGAGATTACCACAACATTACAAAACAACGAACAACTGAAAGTACCACATAATTTCTGTATTATCGGTTTCAGACTTCTAGCAAATATGGCATGCCTCGCCGCTAATTAAAAAATTATAAATATGTACAAAGATTATTGTTCAAAGTTTTATCAAGCACAGTTTTAAAACATGAAATGAAGTGTATCAACATTGAAATGATGAAGTTCAACTCAATTGTATTTTGCATGCTTTAAAGCAAAGGATTAATGCAATCAACATAAAACAAGTAATGCTTGCAACCTGTGTAGTAGGTAACTAAAACTTTCTAAAATTCTACTATTATAAACATTGCAAAGAATTTTTATATAAAACCAGATCAAAAACTGGAACAATGGAAATGCGTAGCCATTCATCGACATTAGGCAAGTGTATTTCTAGTTCAATTTGCACAGCCTAGGTCAACGCTCGCTATTATCACCATTTCTTTTGCGATGTTCGTTCCGCCTTTGAACGCTTTCTTTGCCCAGGTTTGCTTCCCGCATCTATTTTCGGCCGGATGCATTAGAATTTTCCATTGGATGAATGTATGTACTTCGAAGCATTGGAATTTAGTTGCTTTGTAAAAAGTTTGTAAAGAGTCTTGTCTTTTCTGCTGATGTTTTTGTGCGCCAAATGGTTTCATCAATTACATATGAAAGAAGAAGAGCCAAATAAATTATAACTGCCAGAGCCATATAGTGCGCGACGCAAATCTATAAACTGAGCTTGAGTTACACTATATAACCTGTTAATTAATTCGGGTATCTTGTGTTGTTCCCTATCAGCAACCTGATTAAGTTTATTGTTGATAGATTCCGAGTTGTTGTTGGTCCAAAGACTCGTGATAGTTTTGTTTTTTAATGGTTTGTACACAAACATTTTAATTTTTTGACTTATGAACTTATTGAAGTACTGTGCGAAATTGGGATATTTTTTTAAATACATTGCCAGATCGTCTTCTCGTTTTGCAAACTCAGCGTCATCTTGACTGAATATTAGGCCACAGTAGTAGAAGGACATGATGTTCCTATCTCAGATGAGGATTCTAGCTCATAAGAGGTTCCTGGACCAAATTTTTTTTATCCAGATCCTCTAGACTTATTTTGTCATATTAAACAATATAATATTATATAAATAATGGATTATTATAAATCGCCAATAAAAAGTGTTGGATTTAATCTAACAAAGAGATTTTTTAAAAGATTCAATTCCATTAAATCAGCTTCGAGATATACTGGCATACAACCCAACATAATAAGCAATTGTATTTAAAAAGTTGGTTATCATTTATCAATCAAGTACGGATCAGTATGGCTGTTTGCTGACGAAGACGATGAGCGAATAGCGGGTTGGACAACTGATCCAATGTTATTCATCGACAATATGGTTCATGTTTTATTTGACAATGATATTTCTTTCTTAGCTCAAAATAAGGTGACAAAATAAGATGATAAAATATATTTGTTAGGGAAAGGGGGTCTCTGAGATAGAAACAACTCATTTTCCTTCTACTACTATAAATAATAAAAATAAAAGTAATATTCCTCAGCGAGGAATGTTTTTATAGACGGCTCAACACATAATTATAGTAGCATATTTACAGCATTATATATAAGGACTGCACAACATATAAACTTAATTCTAACTTCTATTCTATTATGTTTTAATTTTGTTAATATGATCAGTAACCAAATCATTTAGAATAGCTCCGTTGAATGTTTCATAAATGACGCGGTAACAGTAATAACCAACTCGATCAGTTTTAGTTCCACAAACTGTTACACGTAAATAATCAGTGTTATGCAAATTTCCTAATACTATTTTTGTTTTTCTATTTCGTATAATTCCTTTGTCAGAGGCCTCATACAAATCAAACACAGGATGCGGTTGAAATTCATCTTGCAAAGAGAGATTTTCGATATTGTCATCGCTAATCGAGTTATTTACACGATAAACTCGTTGTCCGTCTGAAATTTCACCGCAGAACAAAGTATAAATAAAATCTTTCCTGAACATTTCAACACGTTCCGCATTATCACCTTTTACTGAAATTTTGATTCCAGCTGGCGTTGGTATACAAAACGGTTTTTCATATTTCATATGGATAACAGATCCAATTGCCGAACCATATTTAACGGCTAAATCACGAAAAATATTAGTTGGAACAAATATTTCCTCAGTCTCTGATGAAATACATCAGGAAATAAATAAAAAATTGGAGGAATTTACTACATCAGGATCAGGTTGGAAATTTGAAATGATAAAAGGAGTTTTATTTCACACAATGAAATATAACGTACTCCGCGGTAGTTCTTATGTTGATCTCCCTCAAAAAATTAAAAACAAAAAATGCTGCATAAATGTCAAAAACTATGATAACAAATGTTATCGTTGGGCAATTTTATCTGCTAGACATCCTCAAAGTTGTAACTGTGATCGAGTTGAAAAATATTTGCCGTACAAAGATGAGCTAAATTTTAACGGAATAACTTTTCCAGTGGCAGAGAATCAGATACAAAAGTTTGAAAAACAAAACGATATTTCAATAAATGTTTTCGGATTAGATGAAAAAGAAAATGCTTACCCAAGATATATTTCAGCGACTGCTACACAAAATGCAATAAATTTATTATTTTATAAAGGACGTTACAGCTGGATAAAAAAACTTCTACTACTGCCACTGTCTTCACTGAAAAGCATACGAAGTATTGATTTTGTGGCAAGATCGTCACATCCATGTTGATGCAAAGAGTACCGAATGTTGAGTATAATATGCTTAGTGCAATATTAAAATTCTGCATTACAAAAATTGTATCTTAGAGCATTTGTGAGAGCTTTTTCATCGTCCGTACCAAATATAAACTTATCATCTCCAATTTTTTCGCGAATATGCGAAAAGAACTTGTAATATGTGTTTTCATCTGACTCCCAATGAAGACACAGCGGACCTAAGTCAAACCTTGATTCATTCATAGAACGACAGGAGAGACAAACATAATCCAAATCCAGTTTTCCCCGTTGTCTTAGTTCTTCTTCACTCATGGACTGACACTGTCTATGGTACCAATTTCCACACGTAATACAGTAAACACATTCAGATGCAGAAGTTGCACTACAACTGCCACAAGGATATTTCCTGGCGCACTTTGGACCCATTTTTTTTGCACAATTGAATTAAAATAAACAAATATATTTGATGTAGCAAAGTATACTCGTTGTAGCATATATTCTGAAATGACACAAATTGCTATTGCGAACTTTATATATACCATTTAAATCAATTGCAAAATAATCGCATCATTCTCATTAATGTTAGAACATCCTACCTTTTATTTACCGACTTACTTGATTTTTACCGCCTTCTGTTACTTCCATGGACCGCCGCTTTGTCAAAGGGTGTACTAGAATAATAGTTTGTGTGTGTGTGTATATATATATATATATATATATATATATATATATATATATAATCAATTACAGAATATACAGAACACACTACTTTTTATCTACTCACTAATTTGATTTTTACCGCCATCTATAACTTCCGTGGACCGCCGCTTTGTGACAACATGTACTCAAATAGTTTGGTTCGCACAAAAAATTTTGTGTTTTGAAGACAATTTTTTTCCTAACATTTATATGTATGCATTTATAGATCCTCGCATCTGATCACACAAATGATTCACATGCGCAGAAGACTGCTTTATCATTATCATTAAATTTCAAGCAATGACGATGATATTCTTAAATGCAGTGACATGAAGTATAAAGAAAATCATGGATCAGCAGTAATTTTCACTTCATTATAGAAATAAAAAATCAGTACCTTTACATGATTTAATTTTTTTATTATTTTTTTTTTGTATTTAAAACGTCAAGAAGAAATATAATATACTGCTATAGGCCTTTGCGACAACAAATTCTTAACAAAGACAATATCAAATATATGTAAAAATATTTATAATATCATGCACATTATTGTTGTCATCCACGTTAATATAGATGGCACACTGATGGTCAGTTATTTACTTCACAATGAGGCCGTTTATACCTGGATCGTATTGACTGGGTCTGCCTTTGACTTCATAACCAGCATAGGGGATCGATCCAGTAACATTTGTCTCCCTTTTGTCATTTCCATCCGATGTAAATACTAAATGCGGCATAATTTATCGTCTGTTTCAACAAGATAGTACTCTTTCCACTGTTTTCTTGCGGTTTTGGGTATCTTTCATTTGATTTACATAATGCTTGTGGTGGATCTGGGCAGGTTTTGGGTGGTTTTGGGCAGGTTTTGGGTGGTTTTGGGTGAATCGTGCGGCCCGTTTTACTTGCCATTACATGCATACTATGGCAAGCACCTCATGAAATCCAACAGATGTCACTAGGTCAAAGCACTAAAATATCAGCTTGATATACCAAGGTGTAGGTAGCATTAACATAACAGAACCTTTGCTAACAAAGATGAAGCCATTGCTGTAATATTAATTTTTTTAATAAATTCCACATTTGAATGGTTTTTCCCTTGTGTGATAATTCAGTGTACTACTGTGACTAAACATTGTACAACATATTGCACAGATGAATGTTTCCTCATATGATATCGTAGTGTACTGTTATGACAACATTTTGTCACGAATTTCACTTTTGAGTGTTTTTTTCTCCTGTATGCACCATCATATGAGTATTCAATGTGCTGCTGTGACCATACACTTTATGACATATTTCACATTTGAATGGTTTTTCTCCAGTATGCACTCTCATGTGAGTATTCAACGTATCCCTGCGACTAAACACTTTAAAACATATTTCACATTTGAACGGTTTGACTTCAGCATGCACCCTCATATGTTCTCCAAGTTTACCGCTCTGACGAAACATTCTGTCACAAATTTTGCATTTGAAAGGGTTTCCTCCAGTATGCACCCTCATGTGAATATTCAATGTATTACGCTGACTAAACACTTTTGGACATATTTCACATTTGAATGGTTTTTCTCCAGTATGTATTCTCATGTGAACATTAACACTGCTGCGGCTACGAAACAGTTTATAACAAACTTCACACTTGAATGGCATTTCTCCGGTATGTATCACATTATGCCTGTTCAAACTTCCTCGACGACTAAATATTTGACTACAAGCTTGACACTTGAATGGTTTTACTCCGGTATGCACTCTCATGTGAACATTGACACTGCTGCGGTTACGAAACAGTTTATAACAAACTTCACACTTGAATGATATTTCTCCTCTGTGTATCACACTATGCCTCTTCAAACTATCTCTACGACTAAACAATTTATTGCAAACTTCACACTTGAATGGAGTTTCTCCAGTATGCATCGTGATGTGCCTCTTTAACCCAGAACTCGTACTAAAATGTCTACCCAAACCTTCGAATGCTTTTTCTACAGAATGTGGGCTACAGATCTAGTGTACCCGAATGAAGAAAGTAGTTCTAAATATAACTCTCGATGGCAACGAAATACATCCGAGGTATCTTTCACGAATACTTTTACTACCACTGTGTAGGGTAATTCCGCGCATCGGGTATAGTACAAGTCACACGGGTCACGTAAGCACATTTACTGATATAAGTTTAAAAAATAATTTCAGTTTTAAAATTTAATCGTAATATAGTTATAACATAGTTTATTCAATCGTGATTTCTGAGTGATCTACACATTAATTGTCATAATAAAATTTCCAGTCGAAAAGTATGGATCGTTATGGACTATTACAATGGCAGTTTGGCATTACACTGGGTCAAGAAAGTCGATATTGGATTGAACTATTATTAGTTCAGGGGGAATCAAGTATACGATCGCGTGAACGAGAAGTCGCGTGCATCTTCAGTGATCTCCAGTATGGATGTTCAGCTATGAATGGGATAGAGGAGTAACATACAAAAGTTTTATTCTGAACATGTTCATATGACATTTCTTCAAAATGATAATGTAGCATGATGTAAAATTTGACTAAAATAAATCTGAATTGACAGCCGTCTTTCTAGTCTTCTATGAGTATGAAAGCACATACTTGTATAGGAAAAATAGGTATTATGTACAAAATGAAATAAAAGATCTGACATACCATTCAGAAGATATATACGAAGTTATGTAATTGCCTCCAATTTATTGGACTTGCTTGCCGATTTTTTTCTGCCGGTGTTTCCCGAAGCTTTGTTTATAAATGACGACATTGTCGCGTCTCTGTTTACGTTTAGTACAACTTTTTCCCTGCCGCAGGCACGTTTCCGCTAACGTCATAGCGCGCGACGAAACCGGTTTAAACGAGATTATCTCACTTGCTTGACTATGCTTAAAAATGTCGTAGTACGTTATCACTGAATTTGCCGTTAAGCATTTTTTGAGGAATTTATACAATAATCTTCAATGGAATTTTGATGGACAAGGCGCGAAATAAAGTGAATAAATGCCATTTAAAGGTATGTGTAATAAAATTTTCCAAAATGACACCTGTAACCGCAAAATGTGACTTAGAACGCATACATGAGCTATGTGACTTGTACTATAATTCTGCGCAACGATACGTTTCTGTAAACATTGGATCACTTGTTGTGTTTGGTCGAAAATCCAATTTGTGTCAAGAAAGAACCACAGGGGTTCGTTTCAAAGAAAATTAGGAGTATCCGTCCATGAATCAAGGGATGGGGGCGGGGGTCTAATCTGTAACAATATAACACAAGGGAAGACACGAGTCCGCACCCCTCGGTAGTTCCAACCCTGCTAGTTTATCCTAATTGCGTCTACTAATTTCCAGCTTAAGTCAGTCGTAATCAAGAAGAGTTCAATTTTCAAAACAGCCCGACACACTTCGTTCAGTTTGTGACGTATTGGAGAAAATGCAATAATTATTCGCCGATTTTGACGTCTGGACAAGTAGTGTCCCCGATCGATTTCGGTATGCGTTTTTGCGCCACAATTAGTGATCGAAACCTTAGATGCACAGAAATGCCCGACAGCGGTGCATATATTCTCTACATTTGTTTCTCAGTACTGAACTTTCCACTATGTGACAATCAATACAAATCTTATGTTAATCTAAAATATCTTCGAAGATGACTTCACGGTGAAGTTCTTGTCATAGGTTCACCGGCATTTCTTTGAGAGGCTAGACTGTAAACAAAGCAACGTGCAATGGAACAGATATTTCGCTTCCGGATCATCACCAAGGCCTTATTACTCACTGTGTGCTGTCGCCGAAATACACACAGACAACCACGCCATAAGCTCATATTCTAAAAATAAACAATTACCTTTAAATCCATACAAATAATGCCCCATTCATCCCACAAGACTGTATTTTACATGTATGCACATGGTCATGCATTCTGTGTAAACAGCACTTAAGCTACAATATAATTACATCTGGCCAAACAGTTTCAACAGTTCTACATGCACACCATAACTCAAACCAACTTATAATAATTTAATAATAATTTAACCCTAATCATCCTAACAACAAAGCCAACGATGACATTTACAAATCTACTAGTCTTTGGTCCAGCAAAAATTTGAATTTATTTTGTCTATGATGACAGCCATTTAAGATCTTCGATGATAGACTGACCTCAGTCGCACAATTTTAAATTAAATGTTATGCGTGTAATGGATGAAGCAGGTGGGTTTATGAGAAACTGTTTATGATGAAGAGTTACAGTGGGCAGCATTGGGGTGCAAACAAATTTAATATGAGGTCAATAATCCCAACAAATATGCAAACGACGAAACCCAAAAGTACACATATACCGAAAAATGTAGTGCAAGTTTTCATATGCATGCAGAATATGAATATAACAAATATAACAGATGTTGGACCATGGGCCATACCATTAACTCAACAGCTCTCATGCAGTAGAGGTAAAACTATATTCCTGGTTATTTCGAAAGCTTTAGAGAGGAATTAGGAATGATGGAGCATGTCCATAGCAATTAATGCCATAGCTTAGGCATGTGCAACTTTCTCCAGGGCATGGACACGATAAGCGATGTTTAAAGCCACACTCTATGATGTAAATAATATGCCGATAACACCAGATTGCATGCTCGTGGGCCATAGGTTGCTCATGCCTACCATTGGCAAACAATGCAGTTCAAGTCGATGGACGGATTTAATGTGCCAGTACCTGTCATTCTAGGACAGCTATCAGCACCTTTACTCAGCTACATAGGGGTCCAGAGTGGCCGAGTGGTCTAGAGCGCTCACCGTTACGGGTCATTGCCATTTCATCTCTGTCTGCAAGGGTTCGAGTCTCGGGCTCGGCCAATGTGGTTATGTGAGAAAGCTAGCCGATAGCTTCTCGTGGGTCGGTGGTTCTTTCTGGGTTTTTTCCGGGTTCTTCCTCCACTATTGATACTGGCCGCCATGTATAGCCTATCTTGTGCTGGAAAATCGCGTTAAACCCTATACCAACAACAACAAACTCAGCTACATAACAGGCCAGGTTGACCCTTGTATGCATACATGTATAAATCAAAGTGTCTGTGTGTGTGTGTGTGTGTGTGTGTGTGTGTGTGTGTGTGTGTGTTTTGAATTTTTAACGTACCTTTAAATCATTTTCAGTCATATCGCTGCGATGTCTGCAGTGTGGCAGGTTATAGTGATATCTAGCACTGGGGCATCATGCCGCAGATATGTAGCACAATGTCTCACCCAGTCACATTATTCTGACACCAGGCCAACCAGTCCTAACACTAACCTTTTAATGCTGAGCGCATAGCGAGGCAGCTGTAAGTGCCGTTTTTATAAGTCTTTGGTATGACTTGGGCGGGGTTTCGAACCCGCAATTTCCCGCATCCGAGGCGGACGCTCTAACTACTTCACCACCGGAGCTGTCATAGATTAAAGTTGCGCCCATATGTACTACATTAATGTCATTTTACATTCACGTCAACCTATAAGTTTTAGAGTAGTGAATAGAGGGAAAATATTTAAAGAAGGGAAATATATTACAAAAGGTCAAATTTAAGACAGGAACAATATACTGACTCTTTAATCACATGTTTTTATTTACTTACGTAACGTACAGCGTAACGTAGATAGCATTCCATTGCAAACATCATGTCATAACTATTCAACGGGAATGAAACGTATGATCACAAACATCCTTCAAACAATACATAACCACAATTTCACTAGAACAGCAAAATATAATCACCATTTCAATTGTATAGAAACATGATTACCTAAAGAATTCCACCAGCAAACACTGACCGATACCATTTCATTGGAATATCAGTGATGATCAGAGATTTCATCAGAAAAGTCATTCGACACAATTTCATGGAAGTAATGGGTCTACAGAGGCCACAAGAACATTCGATTTCATGATACAGCGTCCCTAGTTATACGCGGTAGTCGTGGTCCATAACTACCGACCGTGTTATGTACCGAATAATGTTATTACGAGAATGATTGAAAATTATTAGTGTACTTGTATGTTTGGGGGTACTAACAAAACGTCTGTCAAATGTATATTAAAACTGTTAGTTTACGTAAATTATGTATGTTGTTGTCACTGCATGGTATTTATACATTTAATTGTGTTAAACAATAATGTTCTTGACAGGAAATGCATATATAATACCGAGCTTCAGGTCGTTGTCTTTCAACCCATTTTGTCGCACATATGATGGATCAGGTCACGAGTAGCATTAAAACAAAGACGTACAAGCCTCATTTTAAAACACATACTTGCCAGTTGAAATTCATAGAGATGCATCAAGTTTTAAGTGATTTTAAATGATGAAAAGTATTATCACTTCTGCAAAATGATTAAATTCAGGTTGTCTTTGAGGTCAATGCATCCAGACGTTAAAAGATACATTTTTTTCCCCTTAATTTAGGGCTCCCAATCGCATATTTACCACTTCTACATCCATTTTGCAAAGAAATATATTAACGTCTATCTGAAACAAGTGTAATAAAATATTTCGTCTTCATTCAAAATATCGGACACATATAATTATTAGCGACTGAGGAATGTCACATCATGTGCAGCACACTTTTATCAGTTCCAAAATATCACAATTAGAGAAAGCAAAACAAAATAACAAATTTACATAGATGTATGCAATCCTAAATCGTGTTGATCTGGATCTAAGTTGTCTCTTTTGGTGCCTGGGAAGAACTTGACGACGTAAGCATCAGTCCTGCAATGGACAGTCCTCATCAATTTGTATCCATTGTTGAACATCTTCAATGCGTTACAATGTCCCCATAGCAGTCTCTTCAACATCCTAATTCGTGAATCATGGAAAATAACAATAATGTTTATTGAATGACATTTCTATTCCTGGACGCCTTCATTAGGAGATTAGATGTCTTAATTCACTGATAATACTGAACACACTTTCAAATTTAAATGATTTCACTTGAAAGTGAATTTCGTTGTTTGAATGGACATTATTTGTAGCTACATTATGCAAATGAGCACCCATCTCTTCCGGGCTGCACTGCAACACATTACAGAAAGAGGCGCAAGAACGAAAGACATGCCACTAACCCTCTCTGTGATCTGTTGCCGTCCAGGTGTAAATAAACAATGGTAGACAATATGATGGTTTTCAGCATAATTGGAGAGATGTGCACACAGAAATTAGGTCACTGGTCTGCTGGGCTGACTTTATTGCTCAAGGTAAACTTGACAGTCCTGTGTACTTGACATGAATACAATAGCTAACACGGATCACTGATAATCGTGACTTATTAGATACATCGGGAATTTCGGGTATGCTAGAACCAGTTAGGAGCGCAATACCGTACGTTACCTTAATAAAAATGTGTGTGAGTATGTATGTGTATATATATATATATATATATATATATATATATATATATATATATATATATATATATATATATATATATATATATATAGTGACTGCAAAAACATGTTCTGGTAGTGTCTAAATCAAGTACAGTCTATTTGATGCCAAGTTTTCAACTGGAAGACCTTGACAATTATTTTCAACATATTTTTATTGATTATAATATTTATAGTTGTTATTATGGGTCCATAGCGTTACTGCCTTACATCCTAAGCGCGTTGTAACGGAAGAGTGCTGTACAAAGCCACAGAAGACTGCATTAAATATCACAACAGGGGTGCTTGCAGTAGAATCTATACGAATTACCCCTATATCAGCAACTTAAATACAGTAGCAAACGTCTTTAGGTGCACAGTATACATTTGGTAATATTATACAAACATACCCTATCATGAGATTATAAAAAAAATATTGCCTCTCTAAATGGACACTTCAAAGCCTCAGTTTTTAATTTCATTTTTCACATATAATTACGCAACACACAATCGTTGCAAATTTCTGCACTTTCGTGATTCCCCTAAGACCATAGTACCTCTAACGTTTAAATCTTTATTAGATATATAAAAAATATATGCATGCGTATCCTAAATGAAAACTAGAGATGGAAACCATGGCAAATATTTGCTCTTTTTGACCAATCCAGATCGTCCACCCAGGATGCCCTCCCATCCACGTAACTGTACCCAGGATATGAAAAATTCATTAATGATCATCTCCTCAAACTTCATATGAAATTATGACACATATTCTTGACTAGTGTGGACAGAGATCAGGCATTATTTAAAATTACTCATTAGTAGTGAAGGGGCGGGGGCGATATAGTGACAATGGAAAACCCGTTTTGAAAGGTCGTGGGCCTGTATAGCGACAAGATTTATAGCGATAATGTGAATCCCAGTCAAAAACTATAGTGACAAAATGGACCCTGGGCCACTATAGCGACAAGACAAAAGGTTGGGTTTTGGTATAGGAAGAATAGTGGGTGGGACTGGATAGGTATAGACATAGATATAGACATTGGAAACAACCATGGATTTATGAACATAAATCTATCACACATAAAATATAAAATCGACTAAAAAAATATTAGGCAAGAGAGAGTAGACATCTTTTCTAGACATATGAGTGGCCCTGAAAGGAGCCGTTTAGCTTTCTTCAACTTTCTCTCCTCCCTTCTTCTTCTCCACCACCA
Organism: Megalonaias nervosa; assembly: GCA_016617855.1. Lineage (NCBI taxonomy): Eukaryota > Metazoa > Mollusca > Bivalvia > Unionida > Unionidae > Megalonaias > Megalonaias nervosa. The sequence goes on along the minus strand of JAECUM010006348.1, from coordinate 28,009 downwards.
CCTCATTTTCTACAGGACATTTTTCTTCTTTTTCTCATCCTTCCATCCATTTTCAGTTACAACTTGTGGGAAATTCCTTTGGAAGACCCCACTGTCTATTTATAGCATCAACTTGTGTGACGTTCCTGTTTAAAAGCTCTAGTATCTATTTATAGATACAACCTGTGGAAAAACCTAAGTCTATATTTATAGTCTCAAACTTTCCAGCTTCAATGACGTCACTGTACCTAACACTAGGGGAATAATGGCAACAGTGTTGCAAGTGGCTGACCTGAAATCGCGCTACTGTAGGTAGGTAGGTGACATGAATTTGATAGGAATAAAGGGAGTTTTATAGAGACAAACGAAGACCTATACCCACACACAAACAAACGTACGCGCACACATAAAAACACACAAATACAAACACAAACAAACGTACGAACACGCATAAAATCAAACAAATACACAGAAGGGAAGAAAAAAAACCATTATATGTTATCCACACAGAAGGAGAAGAAAATAACCCCATATCTACTATCCACACAGGAGGGAAGGGAAGAAAAAAAAACCTTATATACTATTCACACCCATATCTACTATCCACACAGAAGGGGAGGAAGAAAAAACACCATATCTACTATCAATAAACCCCAATATCTACTATCCACACAGAAGGAAAGGGAAGAAGAAAAAAAAAACATTATATACTATCCACACCCATATCTACTATCCACACAGAAGGGAAGGGAAGAAAATAACTTCATATCTACTATCCGCACAGAAAGGAAGGGAAGAAAGAACCCATTATGTACTATCCACATAGGTACGTGCGCACATCAGCTGACACACATACAAACACAGAAACGTACGCGCACGCATGCAAACACAGAAATACACACACACCAACGAACGGAGGCGTACCCATAAAAACACACAAATATACACACCAACAAAAGTAAAAGCACGCATACAAGCACACGCACACACAAACACACACACACACACACACACACACACGCGCGCGCGCGCAATAATATTTTTTGATTGACTCTCAGTTATCACACCAGTCAAGTGGTGAACTTTGGGAACTTGAAAGAAGCCTTGCAGTCTGGAGAGGATCGAGATTTTAAAGTGACCACCTACCGACCTCACAAGATTGTACGTTTAGCCACACATCAAATTGTCAGTCGGCCTTTGGAAAAAGTCTATCAAATCGTGTACCAGAAGCGGGTACGGCTTCCCAACCACTTTACTTTACCGTACGGACACGCTGATATAAACAAATGGTTCCAAGACGATAGCCACCAAAAGAAGGATGACTTTGATGCAGCAAGAATCGAGTGAGAGTCCCACTGAGAACTTTATGTTCAAACCATACCATTTTTCTGTCTTCTTGCCTGACTATTGTAATTGTGCCAGTCGATTGGAAACGTTTCAAAATTGCCCACGGATAGGGAAGGATTACCTACTGCGAATGTTTTAGCTAGAACAGGATTTGTCTACTTGGGACCTGACATAGGATTGGGATATGAAGTACAGTGTTACAGTTGTGGTCTGAGGTTGCGTATGGATCGATGTATCTATAAAGATTCAGCTATTCTGGAACATACTCGACGGTCTCCACACTGTCGTTACCTTTCTATAGCCTTTCCACCCATCACACTACGATTCAGGAATGACGGTACCTTAGAGAAGGTATTACCATTGTCAAGGGAAAAAAAGGGAGACTTTCAAAACTAGACATAAAAAAGGAACGATGTACAAGCTCGAGTCTTCATTACGACTAGCATAAAAACGGACGACGTCCAAGACCGGTAGTTCATTGTCACTACCAACACCAAGCGAGAAAGATGCTAACAAACAGAAAACATCATTCAAGTTCAGTGATTCTCAAGTGGTGTGCGATGCTGTGCCTTGCGATTGCAGGGATACCGTACGCTGTGACCTCAGCGATTCAGTGCCACATCATGGGAATTTTGCTATGACTAGTACTACCATTCATACAATGGAAAGTTATGATGCGTGTGTCAAACCTGACGGATGAGAAAGCGATGCCACTCGTTATCCTACACCTTTTCACTTTACTGGCTTTCATGGTCAATGTCATCCTCCACGCGAAACCATGCGCCTACCACCCTACGGATGTCATCCAACCCTGAGCAAACTCCTGCGGATTTCACCGTACCCTCATCTAAAGGAACCTGTGAAAGAGGAATATTCGTTCCCTATGCGTTTGCCTGAATACTGCGACTTTGAAAGTTGATTCCAAAGCTTCCAAGGAAAATGGCCTAAATATCTGGGAGGAACTACCCCCGAAGAATTAGCCAGATCCGGGTTTATCTAATTGGGCGAAGGGGATAAAGACAAGTGCTTCAGTTGCGGTGTATCACTTCACGAGTAGGAGCAGGAAGATTCCGCTTACCCCGAATATGCTCGATGGTCTCCGCACTGTCACTACCAACCTTTAGTTGGACGACCTCAGTAATCTCTGGATGGTTACTTTGCAAGGGAACATTGGTGGTTTGCCTGCGGAGTTGAGAGAACGCATTTACCGAGAGTTGGTCAAAATGCAAGTGAAACGCAAAGAATAATTACATCCGTTAAGTCACCAATGTTTGAACCAATAGTATCTAAATGCTGTAAGAGGATTGATTCATGTGAAAGCGTTCCAGTGGTCAGACATTGTTCAACTGGACGAGGACCAGAATACTTTGGTTGCTACTCATTCTACTTCTTACAGGCTAGCCATACTACACCGAACTCCTGAGGAAGAGTTAGAGGGTTACCAAAATCTTTTACACGGACTAATCTTGTTTCAAGAGGAAACGTCTGTGCGGCATGTGTCGTGTGAGTTAGTGACTAAATATTTTGTGTACGTCGACGGAATGCGATCATTTCTGTGCAAAAAGTACATTTATTACCTCCGACAAAAAGAAGTATAAAAACTGACTACCATGCCATGACCTTTATCGTGACTGGAAAAGAGTGGGGTTTGAAGCTTGGATTAAAGAAGTGGCACACTATGTCCAAGATTTGTGATGCTAAATTCAAACGTTCAGTGAAAAAAAAAATAGCTTTTAAAACCTGTTAGTGACAGTGCCAGAAGAACCCGTCACCGAGGAAAACCACTCTCTTCAGGACAGGACTGTCATCGACATGTACATCCCCGAAAGACCATTCCGGGAGGACCCCTGTGTGACTGTGCCAAGTGTAGTTATTGTTGTTGTTGTTGTTGTTGTTGTTGTAGGGCTTAACGCCATTTATCAGCACACGATAGGCTATACATGGCGGCCAGTATTAATGGTGGAGGAAGAAACCGGGAAATCCCCGGAAAGAACTACCGACTCACGAGAAGCTACTGGCAAGCTTTCTCACATATCCACATTCGCCGAATCCGAGACTCTAACCCACGCAGACAGAGGTGAGATGGCAGTGATCCGTAACGGAGAGCACTTTAGACCACTCGGCCACTCGGGGCCCCGCCAAGTGTAGAGACTCTAAGAACATTACACACTGTCCCTACGACACCACACCTTCGTCATCAAAATTGTTGTACAGTGACTTGTTTATATTCCACTTTGATTGTCCTCATGTGTATTTTATCGATGTACTTAACTATTTGGTTTTATGTATTTTTGTCTTTCGTGTTGTTCACAAATAAAGATTGCAATATACGTGTCCTGAAAAAATATAAAAATTCTTGTATTTTCTGTCTTTGTGTCAAAAGTGACATTACCTGCACTACTATGGTTACCTCTCTTGTTTCTGTCCCTCTACCTACACTTTCAAAGTCATCGACGAAAGTTTAGATCGTGACAGTTGGGAGGCCTTGTATCTTCATCATCCCATTAATATGTTAATCGCCGGACCCAGCGGTTCAGGCAAAACCGAATTTGTCAAACGTTTGATCGAACCATAAACATCATTTGATCGATCGTCCACTTCAACGGATCGTGTGGTGTTACAAAGAGTGGCAATCGGCGTACAGTCTCCTGCGAGAAAGTCAAGGCGATTCCATCGTGTTTGTGGAAGGTATTCCTGGCGAAGACGACGGGATAGTGTCTGACCCCAGTCAAACACATCTGGTCATCTTCGACGACATGTTAGGAGAAGACGAAGAAGAAATTAAACTGTGTTTCACGCGCAAAGGGCATCATCGTAATGCCACTGTCATTTTCATCACTCAAAATTTGTTTCAACAAAGTAAAGCCCATTGCATCATCAGTTTCAATGCTCATTACGTGGTCTTGTTTAAAAGCCCTGAAGGTAAATCGCAAGTGCAAGTCTTAGCCAAACAGTTAAGAACGACTTGGCTGACCCATGCGTACGACGATGCCACTCAAACCCCTCTCGCCTATTTACTCCTGGATTTAAAACCCACCACCCCCGATTATTTGCGATTTCGTACCCATCTGTTTCATCACTGGTGCTAAGATGGAGGGCCTGTCGTGTACACGTCCCCGTCGACTTAACATCAACAACAACCAAACAAGTCTATAAAAACGTCGGTCACTTTGGGTCTGTCACAGATCGTCAACATGACGTCCCTTCAGTCTCATCTTCCCGTCAAATTGATTCGTGCCTTTTACGGCATCAGTCGCGAAAAAATCCACAAATACGAGCTTGTGTCTCAGAAGCTAGTCTCAAAGAAGTCTTACGATGGTTTACGGTGACAGTACGTCAATTACTACATGTCATCATTCACATCCCACATCAAACCAAACGCTTTTCTGAGAGAAACAAAGTAGCCCTGACGCAACTGGCAGATCCACGCCTCGACACTCTAACCAAAAAGCAAATCATTTTGAAACCCGGAGGTAGCGGTTCTCTAGGAGGTGTCATCATTCTCTCCCTCTTAAAATCAGATCCCAGTGCCCGCAACGTCCTCCCCAAGAAAAAAGCCACTTCCCGACCCAAACGTACCCACAAGAAGAAGAGAAAGAGCAGCGGTGTCAGGGCCAGGTCACAACCATAGAAAAAGAAAAGTCCACATAAAACAGCTTCTACACGCAAGAGAGGTACTGCGGCCAGGACGTAACCTTACATCCCCAAGCCACGACCTGCAGAGACGGCAACGGCGTAATCAGCAGCCTCAGATTTCTCCACTTCTCCGATGCTAGTGATGCCAGCCAAACATGATTTGACACGCATATCTCCTAATTTGATGAAAAATTGGAAACCCGCGTCTCTAAAACTTCTCCTCAAGCGGTGCCACCCTCCTTCTCTTTAGCGGCAGTGGCCGCTGCTCACAAAGTACCTGCCCCCAAAATCAAAGCCTAAGAAAGATCGGGCATGTTAAAGAGTTTACTAGATTTATCCAAGCAAGAACTGTCCCGACTGAGTCCGTTGCGAACCACTCCACGACGAGTGATGCCTGCCATGAAAATGATACGACGAGCCGACAGTCAGTGGCGTCGCATTCCAGTATATAATGACCTAAGGGCAAATTATAGCGATCAATGTATTTGTGCTTCTGAACGTCCAAAGATATCTCCTCAAAGAAATGCACACCATTACCACCATCGCCGTTCTCCTATCCAAAAAGGAAAAGGAAAAAGAAAAGCACAGTCTCGTCGTTTGACCCGACATCCGAAAAAAAAAAACGCTTAGACAGGCATCGACGTCACCCCCTGAAACGATACACTCCTCCAAAGAAAAAGAGAAGCCACCAAAGGGAGGATTGTTTAGCAAGTTTGGGGAAAAAGTCACATTTTGGACCAAGCAATAGTCCAAAAATAAAGAGAAAAGGGCGCGTGCCAAGTCATTGACGTCAGTGTATTTTTGGTGTGTGCCCCGGAGCAAATAAACAAAGATGTCACCCCCAGAAACCATCCCTCTTTTACCTCCAAAGGAAAGAAAAAGAAATGACTGTTTCCTGTTTAGCCAGATATTGGGACGTGCTGTCCGTCCTGTCCAAAGCTTCTTCACCCATGCGAAAACAACTCATTCAAACAGCCTCCAAAGACGTCATCGATACCGTGTAGGAATGTTGTTCGAATGTCTTGAAAGGAACGATACCTTTGTCTAAACATCAGAAAAATGCTTATCCAAACATCGACACGTTATTCGCCAAATGGTCCAAAAGAAAATACCCATTCGTCAAAAGAAAAAGATGTTGGTACAACGGGGAGGATTTTTGCCGTTTTTGCCCGTTCTGTTACCTATCTTGCTGAAAGGAGTATTGGAAAAAACGATTATGGGACTCGTACAGAGAGCTGCTTTACAAGGAATGCTTCAAAGATAAAAAGATCCAAGAAGATAAAATGGGCCTCTGGGTTTCAAAAATCTCAGTCGTGACCTTTGGAATCCGATGGAAGGACGAAAGCTGGCTTTAGTACCTTACAAACAATGGGTGGAATGCCATCGTTGGTAAGAACAACGGACTCCGCATTTACATCCCAATCCTCATTTGACCGAGATGTCCCAGTTACAACACGAATTGCAATCGTTGATGGATCCCAGCGATTTGTCAGAAACGGAAAAATCTCAACGGTATGGTCAACTATTGCAATGACTGAAACTCTTTCACCAGAAAGCTTTAGGCGAAACACCTCTTCCAACTCTGAAAGATTTTAAGCCCCTGATGAAAAGTCCATCACAACCACCACCACTGCCACTAACCTCATCGGTCAAGACATACGCAGTTCCACGGATGCCTGAGGAAGAAAAGGCAAGAGACGTCTTTCAAACACCGTCAGCAACCCCGATCCCTAGTAAGATTACAGCGTCCTTGTTGATCCCTTCCCCCACACCCCAACGAGAAGAACTTAAAGCATAGCTTTAAAAGATGATGTCCACTCCTACTTCGACAGAAGTCAAAAAGAAAGAATTAAAACCAAAAGTGATAAAGAAAAAAAGAACAAAGCCATCTCATTACTGCCACCGCCACCACCACTACATTCTACTTCTACTCCCGTGGCACATTGTGGGTGTGGTGTGGAGAACGTGTGCCTAAAACGCAAATCGTCTTTCTCTGTCAAATCTTTGTGGTGTATTGTGTTGTCGGTGCTGCCATTGCCAATTCGAGTTTGCAACAAGGAGACAAACAATTGTGGACCATTTTAGTCAGCAGTTGTATCAGTTACCTTCTTCCCAATCCGTCTCTGAAATATTCCTCTAACTCCTCTGACTTCCAGCGACCCTTCGGACACTAGAACTCTAGAATCATGAATAACCAATTTTACTTAACGTTACCCAGTGACAGTTCCATGGAGGTGTTTCCCCACAACACCTTGTGCTGTTTCACGGCCAAATTACCGCAGGCCATCCCATTGGATCACGAAGCCCATTGGGAAGTGGCTTTAGTGGAAATGATTCACCCTACACAAATCAAAAACATCATTGAGAACCAAAACACTTTTACGGTCGAAATTCATCACGAGCAAGTGCAACAAAACTTGGATGAAGGCACCAGTGCAGGTGACTCTATGAAAACACATTACCCCAAAAATTAACGGTCCACCTATCGGTTGAAAATTCCCCCAGGCTATTATTTTATTTTATCGTCCAACATTTGGTGAACACGATTGCTACCAACTTCAATGCCGTGTTAGGCAAAGCCTTGGAGAAAAGCAGAAAAAGTGTCACGATCGAGTACCACAAAATAGCTCGTCGCCCACTAATCAAATTTTCAGAGATGAAGTATTGGCCACTACATTTTGTCCTGAATTGTGTGACATTCTGGGTGGAGACCCCAAGTTCATCATAATTAAAAACGAAATACCAGCCATTAACGGCAACTTGGGTTTTGCGACATATTTTCGATTCGCTATAGAAATGAACCAAGGACTGAATCTGATCTTTGTGTACTATGATGTGGTGGAGTACAACGTGGTGGGACATACCTCCGTACCGTTACTTCGTGTCATTCCTTTCAAAGTGGATTCTGCCACGAACGCTGACGAGAAAGGTGGACACGCCTATTATGTTCACCGCGAATTTGTACATCCTCACTATTTGCCCGACAGTAAGTCGTATTTCGACACTGTCGACATTACTATTAAAGGAGATCTGGGACAAAATATTCCATTCACCAAAGGGAAAGTCACAGTGAAACTCCATTTTCGAGAACGATTACTCTAACGACTTGTAAGTCATGTATCCTCTGTAACAAGGAGTCACTCAAGAACGAGGACATGGTTTAGGAGATATGCTGAAATCTGCCTTTCGTTCGGTGGATCCCGTTTTGAAACCGATGGTGACACGGGGATTGCAAGCCTTGAAAGATGCCGCTTTGACGCAAGGGAAAGATTGTCTCCAAAATGTCATCATAGACAAACAAAACCCTAAAGAAGCTTTGTTGAGAGCAGGCAAAAATATCTTGCATCAAACAGGCAAAGACAATTTAGACCGACGAGAAACTCCTATAAATGCCCTGGACGCTGCCAAGTCAGACATTCCTGCTTCCCTGACGCCACAGCAAGGACAAGGCAGAAAGAGATGACGACGAAGACACCCCTTCAGAGGACTTCACACTCCCAGAGCAAGAAAGACTAAGAAAAGAAGAACCGTCCGAGACTTAGACGTTTTTGATTATTAAGTGACACACAGAGAGAAAGAAAAAATTATAAACCGAGAGTCTTGCGCATGTTCCAAGTCGGAGCTGGATCTGTTTGCCATGCCACCCACCATGATGACGATGCAAGAATCTCAATGGGTAGAATTTTATCCCGTAACCTCTTTGACGGATTCAACTTACATCGAGTTTGAAATCGAAGGACAGTCCGAAGATTACATCGATCTGCATAGCAGTTACTTGTACCTGAAAGTCAAAGTGATCATAAGGGACGACAGCGTTCCAGGAGACGATGCCAGAATAGCTCCCATCAACAATTTCATGCATTCCTTTTTCAGCGAAGTGGATTTGTATTTAAATGTTGTTGTTGTTGTGGGCCTTAACGCCATTTTTTAGCACACGATAGGCTATACATGACGGCCAGTATTAATGGTGGAGGAAGAAACCGGGAAATCCCCGGAAAGAACCACCGACCCACGAGAAGCTACTGGCAAGCTTTCTCACATATCCACATTCGCCGAATCTTGGACTCTAACCCACACAGACAGAGGTGAGATGGCAGTGATCCGTAACGGAGAGCGCTTTAGACCACTCGGCCACTCGTGTTATTTAAATAACAAACAAGTCAGCAGTAGCATGGATACTTACTCTTACCGAGCGCACCAGAAAAATCTCCTGACATACGGAAAAGAGGCCAGGAACACTCATCTGGATGCTTGCGTGGTTTGGAAACCTGTCACAGCAGGCAAGGACAAGTTTAACAACACAACCCTGACAGCAGATGACGATCCTCACAATGAGGGCTTTAACGACCATCGAAAGAAAATCCTGGAAGGAGGTAGTTTAGAACTATTTGATCATTTGCATTTGGACATGTTGTTGCAAGATAAGTATTTGCTAAAGGGGGTGGATATCTGCCTGAGACTGAATCGCAGTAGTACCGCTTTCCATTTGATGGCTCATGCTAACGAGTACAAAACCATCATCCAAGAAGCCAGCCTTTACATGCACCATGTGGAAGTGTTCCTAAAGCGGGAAACGACTTCAGTCACACTTTGAGCAGAACTACCGCCAAGTATCGGATTCAACTCGTAGAAATGAAAACTTTCACCATTGCCACTGGACTCCGATCCAAAATAGAAGATCATCTGTTCCAAGGACAGTTACCCAAATGTTTAATCGTTGGTATCGTTAGCAATGCAGCCCTCAACGGAGTCATCATTGCCAATCCTTTTCAGTTTAAACACTACAGAGTGTCGAAGATTGAAGTCAGTCGCGATGGCAAGACCTTGTGTACCAGACCCTTCGAACCTAATTTTGCCAGGAAGAATTACTTGAGATCGTACTTGTCCCTGTACGAAGCTACCGGACAGCTAGGGACCAACACCAGCCACAGCATTTCGTACGAAGATTATGAAGGAGGTTACGTTTTGTGGGCTTTTGATATCACTCCAGACCAAGGCAGCAACGAGAAACATTTCCACCCTATAAAATCCGGTCAACTGCGTGTGGAACTTCAGTTTGCAGAAGCTCTCGCCGAGACGGTGAACATTATCTTGTATGCTGAATTCGATAATACCACAGAAATCAACAGTTTACAAGAAGTCATTCTAGACTATTAGAAGCTGTGGAAGACTGCTATCCCTCTTTGAACGGTGGAGACTCTTTGGAAATGGAATGGGAGGAATTCGTGGAAGCCGTGGAAGACGAAAGGGCATACTGATGAGGTCCAGATGCCCAAAACAAGACAACATTTAGTCTCCTGTTTTGCCAAACACCCGGGAGAAAAAATTACGGAATTGATCAAGAAAGATTGCTGTGGATGTCAAAACGATCATCCCAGTCAAATTCAACACGATACATGTCTCATGATGAGTCAAGAAGAAAAATTGGACGAGTATCTGGAGGACGCTTGGGGTCTCATCTCAGAAGAAGCAGTGTTGCATCAGTGGTATAAAGACTTGCGTAATCATTCCGTTCCTCCATTGATTGATGTCGAGATCAATCACATCGAAAGTCTCTTGGCTCAGAGTGCGGAGACAAGGCGATGAAACGGTTACTGAACATGCCTCAAAATGAAGGTCATTGTGACCTACATCAGTGATGATAGAGTAGTAGTCATACCATTTTAGACAAATCTACAACAGAATCATAAATTTCCAAACTTTCTATGGATTATCTCACATGCATGAAGTATCAATATCATTGTTGCAAGTCTTGTATGTAAACCACTTTGTGTCTGTCCTCCTGTAAAACTTTCAACCAACACAAATGTGTGCCATGCTCCAATTCGGAATTGAAAACAGCTCATTTATAGTTAGATCACAATTCTAATCCAATACATAATCTATTTTCAACTGTAAATATTACCCCGAATGTGTTATTTGATCCACACAAATTTGATCCCATTTTATTTATTTTTTGTATCATAAGAGCCTAAGAAATGAACTAGCTCCAAACTTAGTCAATACAACATTACATATGGCGACATCCTAACAATTGTGTGGTACTCAAAACCATCTTTCCTCTAAGTCAACTTGTGTAACTCTACCAAAATCGTTTTCTGAGAAAATAGACTGCCCCAGATCCATTGGCTCATGCATAACATGAAAGGGGTTTGTTGGTATGAGCTCTCACATAGCATATTCATGATGCTGAGCAAATAAAATTCCTTGAAATCAAACTTGGCTCCCTTTGTTGCATCATGACGCTGTGAATATACCTGCAGCATAAATGCAGTTATTTCACTATCTGACATCCCTGACATGTATATTTTTAGAAGTTGAAAAATAAAGAACTTGGAAAGACTGTGAAGTAGAGTAGAAACAAAATTAATAACCGCAACCAAACAAACATCCCCACAAGGTTTCACTTACAACAACACCACATTTAGCAAAGACGAAACTAATATCACTAAGCAAAGTCTTACAGAATCTGTTCTGCCCATAAAATACAGATACAATAAAAGTAATATACATTTTTAGTTTTTCCATTTCTTCGTTGAACTTATCATTTAATGATGATACAACAAAGTATCAAGTGATAATGTATCCAAATAAACACTTACGCCAGGTGTGATTGAAAATGGCTCAGATATGCTGAAGAAAAAGGCTGAAAATGAATTTACGTATAGTTGATATATAACTAGGAATACGCCAGACACAATTCTGATAAAGTATATCCTAAGAAACATTACCACCCTTTTTGATAACAATTGTACTGTAAAGGGCATTATATATATTTCATTTATATTGCTTGTTATTATTTTTGCATGATTATGTATTATGTATAATTATATTTCGAACTTCACCTTGTCCAAAATCAAGTTTATTGTGTATATGACCAGTAACTTTCATTTTGTAAACAAATAATACATAATTAATATTTTTCTGTGAGTATACATTAAGTAAAAGGATCATTATCAACAGAAGTAAACATTTTAATTTGGGCCTGGGTATACAACATTGGTATTCCCCATGGACAAACTGTTGTACCTGATGTTTACCGTGTTCTTCATTATAATTTTAGAAAATGATTTTATCATGCTGACAACTTAGAATATTCTAGAAATTAACCCTTAACCTTCATCCTGACTTTACTTTGGTGTCTTAGCTTTTTATATGATGTTGTTTACTTCAGATATTACTCATTCTTGCATTTCACATTTGAAGCAGAACCAGTCTTATTGTCATGTTCAGTATTTTATTGGGTGGAATTATTTATTCAAATTATTATTCAATGGAAATATAAAGTGTTCTTCAATAATATTCTTGGACAGAAACATTAACTTGCAATTATGCTAAATTCAGACAAGGACACTTTGGATTATATTATTGTAATACATCAAAAGACTGTTAGCACATTGCCATACTACAAGCCACTGACAGATTAGCATATTCAAAACTACAGGCAAGTCAACACATTCAATGCTGGAACTTAGTTGGACTACCCGTGGAATTCAGTTGGAACTTTTTCATTAGGACTAGTGATAAAACTTTTAGGACTATTTGGGATTTAGTTCACATTACTGTAATGTTATTTAAATTTTAACTTTGTATCCTAGGGAAATAAATTATTTGTTGAGTTTTACAAAACTTGTTGGTTTTTCGGTCTTTTCGATTACTCAGTTTAAGACCATAGAGTTGTAATAAGGGCCCTATGTTGACAGTCATCAACATGTGCGTAGGTTACTGAAATTTCTGCACAAAAACAATTTTTCTTCTTTCTTGACTTTTGACCTTTCTACCCCAAAAACAACAACATTTTTCCTTGCCAGGAGTGCAAGCCATCCAAAAAGTTAGGTCTGTATCTGTGATATTGCACTAATATTTTTGTGCTCATCTTCTTTTAATCACAATGACCTTTTGAGCATTTGAGGTTCTTCCTCATCTCATTTGCATGCCATCCAAAATGTTTAGTAGCTGTAGATAGCGGAAAACTCAAGTAAATGTGCACAAGACAAACACTGGCTTGTAAAGCAGCAAAACCTGTTCTCACATTGAAGAGCATTGTTTGGAGGGGTGGGGATGCAATTTACCGGTCCATGCATTGTTTCACATATTTGACACACTTCTTTTCAAACATAAACTTTTCTGATAAAGGAAAGAACGCTATCCCTTCCAGTTGAGTCTAATGCTATGATGTACTTTTAGTACTTAAAACGCCAATCATCTGGTGTGAAAACAAATCATAAAAAAACTCCTGAAGAATCATTGAAAGGGTCTGTGAATGTTGCTTGAACGTCTTTAATGGAACATTTCCTTTGACTAAAATTCATAAAGAGCAATTAGGTCAACAGTGCTCGTTGAACGACGGTTTGTTTTATCTGCTGAGGTTCCATGTTAACTGTGGCTATCCCCAATTCAATTGTTAGATCTCTTTTATGCGGAGTTTTGAGCCAAGCATAAAATTGACAGAATTTTTTGGAAGGACATTGTAGCTGTATCCACCTGTCTTACAGAAGGGCGAAATTACATTTGAATTACCTTTGTTCATTGAAAACAGCGTATAGAACTTAATTATTGTTACGGATAACGAATACTTCATTCGCCCCCTAATTAAAACTTCAAAGAGATATCACACTATTAAAAAGAGTTACAAGTGTTGACAGATCAAGCAGATCTGACATAAACGGAACACTTGCAATGGTAAGGTCGATTATAACAACATCTTTCACGAGGCATCTACAATCCACTTCAAGAGATTTAAAAAATGTCATTAAAACAGAAGGAAAAGAAAACAAAAATACAGCAGCAGCTCCGAAGCTGATGACAGCTACAGCAAAGGTGATGGAAGGGTAAAACGAGATAACAGAAGTCTTCCAAATCTCCTATGCCATGTCTACAAGTGTGGCAGACCTATTGAAACTTTCTCCTACTCCGAGGCGGGGAAAAATTAAATCCCGGGTTGACACTTTCTGCATCAGAAGAAAAAGGAGAAAGGAAAAACAGTTATTAACAACTCAAGAACAATCCAAATTAATACACTCCAAGAATCACAATCCAAAATACCACACGCAAGTTACTGCAATAAAAATACTACTCAAACATAACATGAGTATGGAACAGTTGGTAGCTTATTGAACAGTAATTACAAAGTTACACATTTAGCCAGCATTTGCGTAATCCAATGTACGCTATTATCATCACAAGCAATTCAAAACTTGTATCATGTTGCCAAAGCACAGAAGTATATATCCACGATTTACAACAACTGTTATAAGTGCAGTTGACAAGCAAGATAAACAAACATATGGCTCGGGAGATATTTTAAAATAGGCTTTTCTAGCACCCATCTCAAAAGCTGTGCTCAAGCAAGGATTGCATTTTTTAAATGCAAGGAAAATAAATTCTCCAAAAGTGCTCAATGACAAACAAAGTCCCAAACAAGACTTAATTATTAATGCAGGAAAAATGTGTTGATCCAAACAGAAAAACTGATTATAACGGAGACACGCATCACTTCATACTCCTGTTGAAGTCATTGGTTCCTATTCTAATTCACAGCAAAGATTAGACAGAAAGACATCTAAAACCATTCCAAATCCATATACGTGACCAGAAAAAGAACAAAAAACGGTCAGAGAAATCGACATTTTTATATTGCTAAAAATAATGATGCACTGAGATTCTTCTGAATGGTCCAAGTCCGAACTCAATCTGTGTGCCACGCCACTGACAGTGATTATTAAGCAAGATTTCCAGTGGCTAGAATTTCCAATCATGTCTTCTTGGACAATTGTAGTGTGCTAGAAATCAAAGGAAAAAGTGAATATTATATTGTACTGAATACGATTGACAGCACAAATCCAGATGTTGATCTCTGAGTGGCTCCCGTCTACAACTTTGTGCACGTGATTGTTCGGCAAAGTGGATTTACTTGAACAATGAACTGGTCAGCAGCGGCATGGACCGTTTCCTTTACCATGATTGCCTTGATAATTCATTTACGTACAAAAAGAAGCCAAGAACACACACTTCGATGGTGTATGGTGTAGAAGCCTGACACACTACGCTAGTTCAATCATGCCGGCTTGATTGTGGATAATGAAAGACCACAATTAAGGACTGAATGATCGCCAAAAGAAAATCAACGAAGGACATGGTTTATAAATGAAGGATTGTTCATCTTGGACATGTGGTTAGAAGACAAGTATTTATCTGAATGGCATAGACGTATGTCTGAAACGAATCAAAGTAGCAGGATGTTCCATTTGATTGCAGATACTAACAATTACAAAACAAACATCAAGAGCGCTAGGTTCTACATGCGCCATGTGGAAGTCTTACCTAAAGAATGAAATGCCATCAGTTAAACCCTGACTATAACATCTGCCAAGTATCTTTTACAATGAGTGAAAGTCGAAACCTTCACAACCTCTCGACATCAATCAAAGATCAAACAAAATGTATTCCAAGATAATTGTCTTAACTTTTGTTCATTGGCATTCTCAGCAATGCTGCCTCAGTGGAGTTGTTCATGAAAATTCTCTCTAGTTCCAACATGACATTGCTCCAACACTTCAGTGAGTCCAGGATAGAGGTCAACTGAGATTGTTAGATGTTGTGTACCAGATCCTTCAAACCTTACTCTGCGCAGAAAAATGACCTTAGATTTTACTTTATTTTACTCTGTTTAAAGCCACAGGACAATTTGGAACCAAAAACAGCCATGGACTTTTGTACAACGAATATGGAGGAGGATACAAGTTGTATTGATTTCATTTCATTCCAGTCAAAAAGAGTACTGAGTGACATTTCCACCCGCTAAAATCATGTCAGCTGTGTGTGGAACGTCAGTTTGCATTTGCCCTCGGGCGCACAGTGAACAAGATATCATATGATGTATTTGGTAACGGTCTTATGCTGATACATCTTGTAATATTTCTTTGCTGTATTTTTAACACCGGAAGAAAAAGTATATTACTGACATATCTTAAAATACAGGATTATATAACAATGAAAAACAGAAAAAAACTACTAATATTTCTTCCAAAGTCGTGTTTTAGTTGGTCTCCCCTTTTGGTTTCACCTTTAAGGGCTGATAAGATGCCATAGCCAGGCATCCCAGACGATACATTTTTTCAAGTTGAACAAGTGAAGTATTCCAAGGTGCAAGTCCTTGACAATTGTTTTTGCCCAATATAAAATGAGTTGGGTAAGTATTATTTTCCATATTAAAATTACTTTATCTGCAGTTCTCCGGCAATAAAAAAGATAATTATGTGAACAAAAATGAACGTGAAAGTTGACAAATAAAACATAAGACTGCCACTCAGTTTGAGATAGCTATTCTTCCAGAGAGACAAGAGCCAAACTCTGTGGCAGCAAACACTGTCAAATTTGACACAACTAAAGACAAAGAAATGTTCAACCACCTTGGGCTGACAAGTAGATATGGTTTAAATTTCTACACTCTGAAGGAAAGATGTCCTGTAGTTATTGCAAACAATATCTCAAACTGACGAAGGTTGGAAATTCAGCCAGTGTATTTGTCAACAGAACTGACAAATTCAAGATTTAATTAAGTATGACTCATGCTAGTTTTGGAGCTCATAAAGCCTTTGCATCATGGTATATGCATGATACTAGCCAACATGTGTAGCACAGTATGCATGACACTAGCCAGCATGTGTAGCATGGTATATGCATGACAACTAACCAGCTTGTGTAGCACAGTATGCATGACACTAGCCGGCATGTGTAGCACAGTATGCATGACACTAGCCATCATGTTTAGCATGGCATATGAATGACAACTAGCCAGCTTGTGTAGCACAGTATAAGTGACACCAGCCAATATGTGTCGCACTGTATGCATGACACTAGCCAGCATGTTTAGCACAGCATATGCATAACAACTAGCCAGCTTGTGTAGCACAGTATAAGTGACACCAGCCGATACGTGTAGCACTGTATGCATGACGCTAGTCAGCTTGTGTAGCACTGTATGTATGACACTAGCCAACATGTGTAGCACTATATATGCATTTCATTAGCCAGCATGTGTAGCATGGTATATGCGTGACACTAGCCAGCATGTGCAGAGAATACCCGAAATAAACTCAAATATACCATTGCAAGTTTATTTTATGATATCAGCCACGCACAATTATATAAGTAACCAAAACAGTTCATTTCACTAATCAAGCATTAGAGATTAAGGTGTTTAACTCCGTATATCTAATTATTAATGTACCCACTCATCACATATGGTGATTATATACTGTTAATAAATTTAGAATTCTGAGTGGTTCTCTCTTAAGTGAAAATTCCCATCCTTCCCTTATTTAAAGATCAAAGTGACAACAAAAAAGAATCTAACCAAATGTTAATAGAATATTATTAACTTATCCAAGCTGAGCCAAATATATAGAAGCATTAATAGTTACAATATCACTAAAAGGAAAAAAAATCGTATTCTGTATTCGAGCTGTCAACATTCAAATTTTTAGCTCCTTTTAGTATTATGTTATAACATCCAATGAAGTAATGAATGCAATGGTTATTGAATAATAAATATTACAATTTACATTGTTTTTCTAAGCCATTGCATTTACATTTCAGGATTTGGTTCTTCCAACTAAAGATTAATATTTTATTGTATTACATTTTATCAGAGTAAATTTCTACTACAAGTCCAAAAAATATAAACAATTCCAAGAAAACTCATAAATTCAGTCATGTTTATATTTCCTTTTAGACATCTGTTCTTCATATTTACTACACATTAAGATATTTTCTTTAAAAAAAAAAAAAATCTTAATACCTGAGAATGTTACGTTTTTACAACAATTATCAAAGGAATGGAAGCTTTTATTCTTTTTAATTTACTATGATCTGCAAGACGTTTGAAGGGTTTCAGTGTTTCGTAATTATTAGTGAAATTATAAGCGCTGAAGCCTAGAGCAACTCTGAATGCAATTTAAATCTTTTATCGGGGACCTTTTGATCACCTTGTACATTTGTTCTTCATGCTTCATTGGTTTAATTGTTGCTTTTTCTTATTATTTCCTTCTGGTTTTGTTTCTATGATAATTAACTGAAAATTTATTAAGCTTTGGAAGATATACTGTACAAGTCTCGCCCGCTTTCAAATACTGTTCAGTTTTCTTCACGGATTCATTCACTATGTATCGTGCCAAGCATACCAAAGTTTTGCATTGGCCATGTGGCAACTGCATGAAGGCTGCACGTACAAACAGTGCCATGTAATAATTAAGTATGCCGAAAATGGTTATTATTACACCTGTGAGGAAATATCCTGAGCTACCTTTACTGCCTGAGCGAGATAACTGGTGGCTATCAAAGTACTAAGAGTACACTGCAGGATTTTTACATTACAACAGGTAAGATTCCAATTACAGTTTCACTTTAAGGAATTTTCGTTTTTTATAACCCTAACAGGAACTTGCTCAAAATACAAATTTAAACAATTTTGTATTTATTTTATTTTTTATTACTGTACAGTAACCTATGCATATTAGGTAGAAAATGTGTCAAGTTCTATTTTATAGAGTGATTCTTCTGTACAGGGCTAGCTTTAAGTGGAGTGTGTTCATTAATAACATTGTAAATCAAATGAAATGAATCTAAAGTGCGAAAACAAGTCCGATCCGTCTTTGACAAGACAACTTGCCTAATGTGGTTTTTATACATTAACACGTGACAGCACCCTCTAAAGCTGCATGTAAAATAACCTGTGAAAAGAAGAAATAAGTGTGAAAAAATTCATATTTTCTTTACTACTTGATCAAATGTGAAATACTTTTTTTTAAAATAAAAGATAATGACAAAATACATTTACTAATGCATTTACAACATGTATTTTCATGACATTCTAGTTATACAACCAGTCATTGTATAAAGCTGTATCCATAATGACTTGCAAAAAGAAAAAATAAGTGCAAAACAAAACTTGGTATATGAAACTTATCAGAGAGTTTTCAAGAAAACTATATTATCTCTGAAACTTTCTGTTGATGCACTGCTTTAAAGAGGCATCGCAAGGATTTGGAATATTTAATGGAGATAAAGGTCATGAGTATCTTACATGTTCTCACCTATTTCCATACAAAAAAGCAGGAAAATAATGTATTTAAAAGCATTAAAAGAAATTCAACACAATTTTCAGAATTTATAATTAACAAATTATACTTGAATCGTAGAAGATTCAATCCATTCTCCAATTTTCCAACAAACAACACATTTGTACATTTTAGCTATTTTTATATTGAAACTATATGGTATTAACAGCTGCCTCACTTGGTGCTCAGCATTAAGAGGTTAGTGTTAGGACTGGTTGGCCTGGTGTTAGGATAATGTGATTGGGTGGGACATGATAATGTCTGCAGCATGATGCCCCAGTGCAAGACATCACAAAAAAACTGCCACACTGCAGACATCGCAGTGACATGACTGAAAAAAAAATGTTAAAGCTACGTTAAAAATCCAAATCACACATTGTTCTATCTTCTCTCAACCTATCAACAGAAAGTCGACTGTAATCAAACCGTATGGTCGTTATTAGTAGGAAAACTTAACCTTTTTTACCACATTAGTCACTAGAGAACAAAGCCAAGTAAAACTCAATTTTTGTCAAATATAAACCATTACAATAAAGAAGATTATTAAATTTTAGAACTTTTATATTTATGTTTACAGGCAGCTAAAAGTGGTATTTATTATCTTCGTTACCAGGCTGAAATGGACGAAAAACTGTTGCAACCATGTGGATATTATCAGAAATCTCAAATTGCTGTTGATTTTGTTGATATTGATTACCACACAACCATGACTACTGACAAATGCCATTTATCATCCAATCGTATTCCAGCACTGTCTGCAGCTGATGGCAATTGCCTTTTCAATGCCTTATCTACAGCACTGAAAGGAAACAGAGAACTAACATGTAAACTGCATTTATGGACAGCAGTGGAGATGATTCTAAATAAAGATTGCTACATAAGGAGAACAGACTATGATCAAATGTGTCTTGTTTCCCCAAAGCTTGTCAACAGGTACACAATACTTATGACCTTAAACAAAAACATACCTTAGAAATGTGGAATTATCAGAAGTGAGTCTATAAGTAAAAGTCCTTAATAATATGGCTACCATGATTTATCTTGAAATAACGTGCAACAATCTGGCCTTATCTTCTATTCCTTAAAAACTATAAATACATCAAGATCAATAATACAAACAAACATTACTAGAAGCAATGTTGGTCAGCACTCCAGTTCAAGATGATTGTTGAGTTTGAGAGTCTGATGGAGTTTGTGATTCTGATGGAGTTTGGGATTCTGATAGAGTTTGGGAGTCAGATGGAGCTTGGAAGTCTACTACTCATACTGTCAGTGACAATTTAAGACCAGTGTTGAAAAAGGATGAGCTTTACTGAATGTAACAAAAGTGGAATGATATGTACACCTGGGTGCTTGCTGAACAACAACCTGAACCAACAGATATTGTAATTTTCAAAAATCAATAGGAAAAGAATGAACAAAGAAATAATATTTGCATCTGATGGTATATTTCCTGTTCCTGGGCAAGCTAAACAGACAAAATCAAAGCTAGGTCAGAGAAAACATGCGATTAATGAACATACAAGACATCAAGTTAAACAGACCATAATACATGCAATGATAGAGGAACAAGACTTTATTTTAAATGACACTATTGAGCTGTTTATTTCTATGCTGCAGACAACTTTATTATGCATTTATTAAGTTTTAATTAAAAAAAATTTAAAATCTACTTTAATACAATCATTGTCTGCTACATTTAATATTTACCATAGGTTTCTAGCATGGACAAGTGATGTGGAGATTTTAACATTAAAGTAAGTGAAGATTGTTATTTTTAGCCTCATATAAATTCATCCTGAAAGTCTATGTAAGGTTTAAATCATTAACGGCTAATAATCAGGGTCAAGCTAGATTTGAATTTTAGGGAGAAGTGACTTCTCCTTTTGGACAGAACAGGGAGAAGTGAGAGCTCAACAGGGAGAAGTGGACGCGAAGCAAGAAACGCAATGTGTGTGTGTGTGTGTGTGTGTGTGTGTGTGTGTGTTCTTTTATTTGAATAATGCCCTCTATTTTCCAGTATTCATATTTGCATTTAGCATTGGATTTAAGCAATACTTTATTTTCAAGTAGAAAATTTTCTGAGTTATTTTGGCCATATCACTTGAAAAGAGAATAACAGAAACAACATTGTAACAAATTTTAACTGAGTAACCAGATTACATTATTGTAAATGCAAGGTAGTAAAAATGCTTAATCAGCTACCCTTAATCAATTTTTAAAAAATACTTTAACAAAGTTCACAATAATGGCACTTTGGAAGATTTCTAAAATAGTTTGAAACAACCCATGTACCATGTACATGAGGGCAAATGCACACGTGTGTTCAGATCATACTGTTTCGCCCTAATTTCTTTGTTGCAAATAAAACATTACTGTAACTATTCATACATAACACTAAAATAAATAAAATTACAGACATTGCTCCTTTATAGTCGGTATATGAACTACACCCTTCTTTCCAACCGAATCAACACAGACATGTGAGTGCATCTATTTTTAGAAGGAGCGATTTTCATAATGTTACCACTCATTTTATATAGCTTCATTTCAACAGTCCATTGATAGGATTGCAGATTTTGTTTTTTTTTATTTGTCTATATACTTGTAGTAATTTTAGGCATTGGCTAGATAGAAAAAGCTGCGCTTCTTTTTTCCGTATATTCACAAATATGAGTCATGTCTGAAAACAACTTTGACCATACAGCGCTTCTCGTGAATTCCACAACATAGCATTGTCCCATACATTTCTGACCTACATAATTTTAAAGTTAAATCTCAAATAACATAATACCTAGGCTTTGCTTTCTATGAATTGTATTTTTTTTTCTAAATATATTTGCACGATGATTTACAAAAACAGACAATCGAATAAACTTTAAACTGGTACTTCAACACACAGCGACGTATTTCCCTGTTACTGGTTCACTTACAGTTTCAAACTAATTTTATGACAAAATAGTCTACAAGAGGCAGTTAAAATATTCAGATCACTGATTCTGTTCTTAAAACACAAAATTGTTATTTACATATTATTGTTGAAGTTTCGAAACACAAGTTTGTATGTTTTTATCATTAAAGATAACATGCGGAAATCGGGCAGTGATAGTTGCTAACCGACTCCGGAAAGGGTTAATGGTCAATCAGCTATCAAAACACATGCCTGTGAACGTGCAAGAGTTTGTTTGTCAACGTAATTGACAACAAAACTAGGTCTAGCTACTGATGGCTTGATGCACATTTCGCTACAACACAACACTGGAACTAACCTGGCTAAGGCGAGGGGGCATCTCAAAAGGATATGGTCGGTCAATTTATTCCGAAAAAAAACAATCACAGGGCGAAGTCGTTTTCGCTTTCCTAACAGAAAAAGGCGAAGTTTACATATTTTAGGCGACTTTGTCGCCCACTTCTCCTGGTAGCGTGACCCCTGGGCTATGTTATATAATCCCTAAATGAAAAGCAG
Organism: Megalonaias nervosa; assembly: GCA_016617855.1. Lineage (NCBI taxonomy): Eukaryota > Metazoa > Mollusca > Bivalvia > Unionida > Unionidae > Megalonaias > Megalonaias nervosa. The sequence goes on along the minus strand of JAECUM010006348.1, from coordinate 5,461 downwards.
GAACAAAAATTCATTCTCTTAATTCATTTGATATCCTTCTCTCTTTAGTTTTGTAACGGAGTGGAGCTGGTATTTGGATTGAATGAAATCTAGATCTATTATAAATAATATTTTCCAATAAATTTGCAAGTTTATAAAGACTTAAAATAACTAATTTTAATGTAAAATCTTACAATGAGTTGCACATAACTTAATAGTTCCTGAAATTTGTAATATCTGTTACAAATAATAATCGAGTACCATGTGTTTAAGCAATAATTAAGCTTATCCTATTGGACTGTTAAGGCCCCCACTGTCACTAAACAGTCTACAACAAATTTCATATTTTAATGGGTTGAATTTATCCATAACCTATGATCATGCATCTCTTTAAATGACCCTTGTGATAAAACCATGTTATAAAGTTCACATTTTAATGTTATTCTCCATGGCCTATCACATGTCTCTTTAAATTACTCTACTCACTAAACCTTTTAAAAATTTCACATTTGTACGGTTTTTCTCCAGTCCTAATATTCATCTTTAAATTACCACTCACCAAACAATTTATTCCAAAGGTTTTTGTCCAGTAAGTATGTAAACTCATGTGATTCTTCAGTGTATTGCTGTGACAAAACACTTTATAACATTATTCACACTTGAACAGTTTTTATCCAGTATGTATCCTTATGTAATCTCTCAGTGTATTGCTGTGACGAAACAGTTACAAACTTCACAGTTGAATGGTTTTAGCAGCAGAGGGAGTGAACCCTACAATTTTGTAGAGACCTTATTTTTGAAATTTAAGGGTTCCTACAGGGGCTAAAAAAAAGTTTTTGTCTTAATAATGAAAACTTCTCTAATTGACCAGATTTTTTCTGATTTTTTCACGTGCTGGTCACTACGCGTATGTCGTTCACCCTCTCTGCTGCTATAAATTAAACAGCCATTATAGATATTATCAATAATGAGTATTGGAGAACCACACTCAGCTAAATTAGCTCGAGAGCGACTAGAGGCAATTAAAAAATATCTACCTGTCCGTGATTCTGTTAAGCAACAACTACAATCGCGTCAGGAATATCAAGTTGAATTTGAGGAGGATACAAAAAAAATTATTTAAACCTATCACTGAGACCACTAAAGGTATTCTACCTGTGTTAGAGAAAACCGCTGAAGAAACTGGAAAAATAGCAAGAAGAACAAAAAAGACAAAAGAAATTTTACGTGAACTTCCAGAAAAAATAGCTGCTGCGATGCCAGTCCCGGAAATACCTGAGGATGAAGATCAACCTGAAGGTGCTGAAGAAGAAGATGATGAAGCAGAAGGTGCTGAAGCACTAGCCCCTGAACCAAAATCAGTATATCCTATAATTAATGCTGAATTGATAAATAAATTTGATGAAGTAACTATTAAAACAATTAACAATATTGAAAACCTACAAAAATTGGCTGAATTTGCTATGGATAATTTTAGTCAAAGAGGTAAATTAATGAAACCTGAATACGCTAAAGATATTAAAAACTGTGAACAATGGCAAAAATATTTATATCGCATATACATGAATGTTCAACAAGTTAGATCTGATGATTCATCTTATCAGAATTATAAAGAGAAAATTGATGAATTAATTCAATTAAGAATAGAGAAGAAACAACAAAAGAAACAACGAAAGAAACAAAAGAAACAACAACAAGAAACAATCTGAATCACCACTACCACAACAATCTGAATCACCACTACCACAACAACAACAAAAAGCACCAGCATTACAACAATTACAAGAACTAAAACAAGAGCTAGAACAAAAACAACAAGAACGACGAGAAAAAATAAAACGATTGCAATCACCACCGAAACCAAGTGAAGAAGAAGAATATTGGCCGTCAGACACCTCTCCTGTCTCAACTGGAAGTGGTCTAGGAAGTGGTCTTATTACCTGTCCCAATAACGTTCTTGCTGATGTTGATCGACTAGAAATCCTCATTGGAGGAAAACGAGCTGGTAATAATTCCCCAGAAATCATTAATGAAGCAGCTGATATTTGCAAACGATTATTTACAGGCGGTATCATGGATATTAATGTATATCGGTCTCTCATTAATGAAATCGCCGATGATTATCATAGTGACTAAGTAAGTAATTAGTTATAAAGTCACTTAATAATAAGATGATCATACACAATACTCGTGGACCTGCCATGGTCAGGGTAATAAACTCTCGATTACCAGTATACAAAACGACCTACGGAGATGGACTAGGTGATGTTGTTCAGGGTCTGTTTAGAAGAATAGCCCCAAAAGCATTACCGATTGCAAAGCAACTAGGAATGAAAGCTATTGATGTTGTTCGTGAAAAAGGTATAAGCGCTGTTGGTAATATTGCTAGCAAAGCATTCTCAGCAATCAAAGATAGACTATCACGATTAATACGCAGACCACAAGCGACCCGACCTCATCCTGTGAAATTGACCAGCACTGAAGTGATGTCAGCAAGTGTAAGTAAAATAATAAATCAAGCCGCTAATAAAAAACTAGCGGAGTTAGCTGATATACCAATGTCGGAAAAGGAAAACAATATAACCGCTAGTCTGATAGCAAGAAGTGGTCTCACTTCCCGAAGTGGTCTTCGTGTTAGACGAAGACGATAATAATAAAGATGCTTAAGCGCATATCTGACCCCGCGTTTGACATGGACGCACCAGTTCTCAAAGATGAGTCTGTGCGCGATTATCAGTATTGTTCTTATGACGCACGACTGCCAAATCAGCGTGGACGAATCGAACTACAGGCTCAGGATACAAGTGGGTATTTCCTACCCGCTGAAGCGTTTATTGAAGTCGAAGGTGAAATTTTAAATAACGTTAATCCTGCAGCACCAGTAGCATACGCCGCTGATGTTAGTGTTGGTTTTGTTAATAATGGTATTATGGCGTTGTTTGATAGCGCTACATACATGATTGCCGGAAAAAATATTGAATCAATTCAGAAAGACGTCGACGTTGTCACGACAATACTAGGCCTTGCAAGATACAGCGACGATTACTCAAGATCAGCTGGTCCATCAATGATGTTTGCAAAGGATACTTCTAATTCTCCAGAGTACCAACAATATGATATAAGACGACCAAGAAATTTCGCCAACAACGCCGATGTGGATGTACAAATAATGATTACTAATGTAGATGAAGAATTTAACTTAGGATTTAGATCACGTCGAGCAATGTTGCGTGGTGGAAGAAGAGTATTTTCATGTGCAATTCCACTGTCACATATCTTTGGATTCTGTAGAAATGTTAGAAAAGTCATTTTCGGAGCCAAACACACAGTTGTACTAGTACGAAAAAGCACTGATAATGATGCAATCTGGCGACTCCCCGGTACTGATCCTGGTATAGTAGTACTAACAAAACTTTCCCTGTGGATGCCAGTGATGACTCCGTCAATATCTGAAGAAGACCGGTTGTTATCTTTTCTGAGTCAAGGCGGTAAATCAACTTTGTCATGGTTGACTATGACCACAGATGCTGTTGATAGCGCTATTAATGGTTTATTTACGTGGCAAATAGCTTCTCAGCAAGGTGTTTCTGCACCAAGACATATATTTATTGCGTTTCAAAATACTGCACGAATAAACGAACAAAATCTTAGTATTATGATATTTGACAATCTTGGTGTTTCTGAGGTTTCATTAAGGATAAATGGACACCAAGAACCATCCGAGGATATTTTGTTAAATTTCGATCAAAATCATGTAGCACGTGCATATCATCGTCTTACGTCGTTCATGGGACGTGATCAAAACATTGATACTGGTTTACAAATATCGCAGCTAGATTTTACATCGCTGTATCCGATTTATTACTTTTCACTAGAACATTTAGATTTAACCAGACAATCTGTTGTAGATATTCATTTTCGAGCTCGTGTTAATAGAAATGTTGTAGATATTCCTAATTATAGAGCAATCGCAGTTATACTCAGCGATAAATCGATGTTACTCGAAGGTGTTGGTGGACGAGTGAGAGTTATTGATGCTCCAGTAGAAAACATGTAATTAGATCGTTCATAATATTAATAATGTCATATCATCACGTTAATGTGAGTCTGACTCCTGGTCAGATTAAAAAGCTGCAATCAGCATCAAAAAATAACTGTGGAATAAAAATATCGCTAAAGCGAGAACAGATGAGCGGTGCAAATAAATTATCGTTGACCGAGCGTCAGTTCAAAAACTTCAATGATGCTAAAAAATCAAATAAAGGCGTCAAACTTAATCTTTCTGCGGGCGCCATCAAAGACGTTGCTAAATCGGGTGGTATATTTCCACTTCTCGCAGCTATACCAGCTTTAATAGTAGCTGCAGCCCCAGCTGTTGCAAAAGCAGCTGCACTAGGTACTGTTGGAACAGCTGCTGGAATGGCATTAAAGAAAGCAACCGGACAAGGAATCAAAAAAAAAGGGAAGCGGTTTAAGACTACCAGGAACCCCGTATTCGTGGTACGGAAAGGGTCTAAGATTACCAGGGACCCCGTATTCGTGGTACGGAAAGGGTCTAAGACTTCCCGGGACAGTTTACTAATATCACCCATGTCCAATTTTGATTTACTTAATGCTGCTAAGCAACTAAAAATAAAAAACTTCAGAGGTGTTTTTATGCGCGATCAATTACCAAAAAACCAAACAATATTGAAACCGGTATCATTAATCTCGATAAAAACTCTGGCCCAGGCACGCACTGGGTCGCATATGCAATTGATCCACGTGGAATTATTTATTTCGATTCGTATGGATTAGCACCACCAAAAGAATTTTTAGAGTACGTTACCGGTGATATTCCAATCTGGTATTCAACGCTACCAACACAAAAAATAACTGATCCCCCAATATGCGGTCGTGAAACCCTCGCTGTGCTTGATGCTGTATCAAAATCAACAGCGCCACCTCATAAAGTCTTGCACGCGTTCACTACACTACGTCATAACACTTAAACAAATATCAGTAAATATAATGGTAGATATTTATGGAAGATCTACTCGCAAAGATCAGAAAAAAGTCGATTTATCTAAATATGCAACTCTTGATCAGCTCAGAAATGAAATCGATGATTTATTAAATATCACAAGTGTGGATCAAAATGAAGTCGTCGTTTTTCAGGACAAACAAGGACGATTAAAAACGAGTAACATACAACTACTAGATGTACTTGTACGAATTCCCAACACGGTTGTTAATAATATCGTTACTTTTACTGATCAAGGTAAAATACAGGATTCCGGTAAGTCGGTTAACGATTATGTTAAGAAAACTGGTGATGTATTTACCGGTGACATTATTATGTCAGGAAGAAAAAGTACGTATCTTGGAGATCCAATCGCAGATACAGACGCAGCAACAAAAAAATACGTCGATGATCAAGAATCCAAATACGTGTCAGTGCGTGGTGGTATAATGCGTGCATTTCTCGACATGAATAATAATA
>JAECUM010006347.1:0-57679 GCA_016617855.1 Megalonaias nervosa | reverse complement strand
TTTTTTTAGTTACTCTGCATTTGGGGGTGAGAAGGCTGGTTTGACTAGGTTATAGTATGGGTGATTTATGCTAATGCTTTATGTGTTGTGGAATGGGGGGAGCTAAGGGTTTTATCAGTTTTAGTGTATCTTGATTTAATGTGTTGGCCGCCTTGGTTTTGTTCTTTCGTATATTGGTGGGTGCCGATATGTCAAGTTTTATGTGTCCTGTACCTGCTGTGTTGTGAGTGTACTGGTTTTGTATTCCCTATAAGGTGCTTCCTAGTTTGGTTTACGTTGGTTGCTTTTGGCACCTGTTAGATTTTTGTGTGTGAGGATTATATGTACTGGTGTTTGTTGGTGTCTGTTAGATATCTGATGACGTTAGTATACGTGCACTACAGGCTGACATTTTTATCGGCTGCTAGGAAATCTGGGTAGGTGATTGGTGCTCCTAGTTGCTGTTGGTAGTCCATGAGGTGTTTCCTTTGGGGTGCGAGGCTGTTGCATTCATTGAAGATATGGTCAATCGTCTCAGGTTGGTTGCAGGTTGGGCAGTTAGTGTTGTTGAGTGTTCCGTGGCTGATTCTGATTAGTGTCTTACCTGTCCTTAACCTATTAATGACTTGAAGATCCCTTTTCTCAAGACTTTTGTGTACTTTATACCCCCGGGTCACTGTTGGTTGAATGGCATGAAGGCGTCTTCCCTTTTCCGTAGTGTCCCATTGTTGTTGCCATTTGAAATTGATGGCTGTTGTGACTACACTGTATAATTCTTGTACACTGTGCTCAAGGGTTTGGATTTCTGCCTCCTGTAGTCCTAGCTTGGCCGCAGCATCCGCTTTGTCATTTCCGGGTAAGTTGATGTGGGATGGTACCCATAGGAATTCTACCTGGATTTGGTTAGTTCCCAGCTCTCGGAGAATCATTAGGGTTTTCTGCAGCATGTTCCCTCTACTCTTGGAAGAGCCCGTTTCCAGCGATTTGAGAACACTTAGTGAGTCAGTAACAATAAGATATTTCTGTTGATTCCAGGTTTGTATCCATATAAGAGCCTGTTGGATCGCCCAGAATTCCGCGGTGTATATAGAGCAGCCGTTTGGAAGTCGATGGCATATGGTGATGTTTAGTGCGGGTATAACTACCGCCGCTGCGGTCCTGTTGGGCTCTTGTGATTTAGAAACATCTGTGAAGATCCTGATGTGATATGGGTATTGTTATTCTAATAGTGTGTTGATTCCCGCTAGTAGTTTCCAAGGGTTTTGTTGTTTCCGTTCTATTTTTTGTGCTGTGAAGTTAATGCTGGGGGCATTGTTCCTCCATGGGGTGGGATCAATAATTCTGATTGGTTCAGCTTGAAGTTCCGGAAGGTCTAGTTCAAATTTGAGTGTGTGCGCCTTGAAAGCAGCTGGCGGCCGTGGTACAAGTTTTGGGTTTATGTCCATGTTGCATCTACGGATGGTATCTCTTACCGGGTGTGTATTTGGGTGGATAAATGTTCTGATGACATAACGCAGTGTTTGTTCCATCCTTCGTAGTGGTAGATGTAGTTCTCCTACCATGGCAAGCAGTTCGTCCAGGGATGTATTGGGAAGTACTCCTGTACAGGCTTTTAATGCTTGGTACTGTACACTGTCAAGTTTGTCTAGTATCGGTTTACTGGCCGAATCATAGATTTGGCATCCATAATCAAGTTTTGCCCGAATGAGCGCTTTATATAGCATCAGAAGAGTGTGTTGGTCCGCACCCCAAGTGGTCCCTTTGAGGTGGTGAATGAGGTTAATGTCCTGTTTGCATCTAGTGAGAAGGTTTTGAATGTGGTGTGTCCGTGTTAGGTGTTCGTCCAACACCATGCCCAGGAAGGTGGTCTGTTTCACGAATGTGATTGGTTCGCCTTGTAGATAGAGGAAGGGATAGCTGATCCTTCGTGTTTTACTACGGGAGAATAGCATAGCCACTGTTTTTGTTGAGGAGATTTTAAAACCCCAGTTGATTGACCATTCTGTGATGGAGTCCAGGGCCTGCTGTAGCAATCTGATAAACACCTCCTTTCTGGGGTTTCCCGCCTTCCAGATGCCGCTGTCATCCGCGAATTGTGAGACAGTGACTGACACAGTTATGTAGTCGGTGAGATTGTCGACCATTAGGTTGAAGAGGGTAGGGCTGATTACACTGCCTTGTGGTGTGCCATTGTCCAATGTGTATTTGGTGGATAGTTGATCCCCAATGCGAACTGTAATTTCTCGGCCCGTGATGAAGTTCTTGATCCATTGATGCATCCTTCCAGTTATGCCATATTGATTAAGCTTAGAGATGAGTCCTTTGCTCCAGACCAAGTCAAAAGCTTTTTCTAGATCCAGGAAAATGGCGACAAGGTATCTGTTTCTCTTCTGTCTGGCGTTGAAAGCTAGTTTAATATCAGCCTCTAGTCTGACTAGTTGGTTTAGTGTTGATCTGTTGTTGCGGAATCCGGTTTATTATTATGATAAGGGTTTATTATCCATAAGGTGTGTCTTGAGTCTGTTGTTCACCATCGTTTCCATAATCTTACAGATGGCATTGGTTAATGATATTGGTCTGTAAGAGGAGGGTAGCTGGGGGTCCTTGCCCACTTTATGGATAGGGATAACGGTGGCTTCTTTCCATATTGTGGGTATGATGCCCGTTTCCCAGATGTGGTTGATGAGATCTAGGGCTATGAGCTGCATGTTGGGGGGTAGGTTCTTATACATGGTATAGCTGATTTGGTCCTGTCCCGGGGCTGTATTCTTCTTGTGTTGCAGCACTTGCTTCCATTATTGTAGCGTGAAGTAGTCATTGATGGGGGTGCCAATCTGTTCCTGGGTTGTACCTTGATCCTGAAATAAATGTGGATATGCGGTTTCGATGTCTTGTCTTAACTGCATGTGTTCTGGTATGTGATTCTGATTACTACTGGCTTGGGCAAAATGAGCCGCTAGTTGTTCCGCCCTCTCCTGATGGGTCTGGGTTCCTGTAATTCTCGGTATTGTAGTTGGGGTTTTTCCTTTAATGGCCTTGATTTTGGCCCAAGTCTCCTTGGGGCTTGTTTGGTGGTTGAGGGTCGTGCAGTATGTTCGCCATGATGTCAACTTTACCCCGTTGAGTATTTCTTTTGTTTGGGTTTCTTGGTGTTTGTACTCTTGGAAATCCTTGGATGTGTTTGTGTGCTTGAATTTAGCCAGCGCTTGCTTCTTGTTTTGTATAGCTTCCTTGCATTCCTTTGTCCACCAAGGTGGCTTGGGGGTAGTATGTTTTCCTTTGGTTTTAGGTATAGATGCCTGTTCCGCTTGATTGATGTGGGTGGTTAAGTTTTGATAATATCGATTAGGATCGGGGTCCCTGATATCTGGCAGGTGGTGGTGTTGTAGGGTGGTTCTGAATACATCTCAAGCAGCCTTGTCCAGCTTCCATCTTTGAGAAATCCTTTGCTATTCCCTAGTTCCTTGCAAATAGGTGGTGAGAATAATAGGGAAGTGGTCACTTCCCAGGGTATCGTCAGAATGTACCTTCGATTCCGATATTTGTGCTATCGATGGAGAGGTAATGGTGAGATCCAGGTGGAGAATTGTCCATTAGTAGGGTTAATTCTCGTAGGTGTGCTGGTGTTGAGTATGAGGAGTTTGTTACTCCTTGCAAACTTTTCCATCCTCTTCTGAATCGAACTATTGACTTGTACACTGTTGTGTAGCTACGAGCTCCAATGATAAATTGTCGCGTGCTTCATTTGTATTTAGACTTTATGTATGCTCTTGTAGGTAGCGAGTAGCAAACCATGATGCAATTGTTTATGCGTTGAAGAGGATGAACGTATAATTGTGTGCTTGCTGTAGAAAAGCAGTGTGGTTGAAGATATGGGCAATATATTTCGTTTCTTCCTCGCTGTGCGCAGATTAATGTTCGTTACAAAAGGCGCCCCTATTATCTGTCATACATTATTACTAACTTAGTTATTACGACAGAGTGTATAACCCTCCATAAATAAACAAACACCCTGAAAGTAGTATACATAGAGTGGTTGTAAAAACTAAGCCTTATTTCGTACTTATTATATGTCCTTTATGGATATTAGAAAATTGAAAATAAATAAATAAGAGCTTCAAATTACTAGATTAGCAAAACTTGGGTTATTTTGAAAATCAACGTAAAAATATCAGTGATACTCGCATATTTGTTAAGCATTATCACCTCGCGTAGTTGTAACTGTATGTGTACAGTATTAATAATAATCATTATTAAAATTACTGGATTAGGTAACTATGGTGAGAATTAGCAAACAATAATTTTTAATGTTTCACTCATTATTATAATTCCATAACGATGCTTTGTAATAGGTTCAAAAGTTTTTGGACATTTTTCAGAGCATAGAACTTTGTTTCCGTAGTCAATAAATTTGTCATGGGTTCAGCAATTATGGAAAAATTGAAGCAAACTTTCAGATATTATCTGGCGAAGATGGTCAGCCAGCTTCTGACATTTGTGCTAATGGATTTATAACGCAAGAGGCAAACAATAGCCCGCTAGGAAAACAACCAAAATGTCTGAGTAGACTTGTCCAAAAACATGGCCGCGCAATGTAACATTGTTTCTCCAGCTTAGGATTTCAATGCGTAGTTAAGCATAATGGTAGAGACGCAATGACCAATTACCTTTCAGTGTGATTCAAAAAATGAATAAGACAAATGTAATGCTAACTTTTTCAACAGACTGCCAATAGCATGACAACTACAAAACAAGAACTAATCATATCATTAAACATCTCGTTTCAGTAAGATTATATGACTTACAAAAATACAAAATTACTGGCTGTCTTTCAACAGAGCCATTGACGTGAATATTGTTGCTAAATTCGCATGTGTTACTCGAGTACCTATGTATTTGTCGTACGTAAAGTCAGCGTAATAACAGTAGTGATTTAATTATATCCTTGTATAGCAAAGTCACAATATCCTTATTAATCCTACGTTGATAAACTGATTAAATGACTGTGCCATTTAAATTACATAGTCTTGAATATTGCGGACTTCAAAGTTTTATTTCTAGTAATTTACAAACAATGTAGTACAGGATATACCATGTAAAATATAACGGTTCTCATAAGCATCATTACAAACAGATATAATGGCTGAAATGAATGAATCTTTTTCAGGTTTTGTTGTAGCCGAGAGCAACAATTCAACAATTCATGACATTTTCAGAGATTTGCAGAAAGTGACTCACAATTATTTGTTATAAGAAGACTGATTATTCACAGCAATTTATAAAAATGACAGTTGAGTCAATTATCAGAGACATTTAACGCTTTTACAATGATATGATTCTGTAAACCAAATTCTGTGAACAGGTTTTCCATCGAATATGGAAATATTATGCGATTTTGTAACAGCAAATAGAACGATTTTCCAATCTAATTTGTATCTTCTGTTTATTCTATTTTACATTTATACAAAAACAGATATTCATATAAAATTTGTTATTTGTTAAATAGTAATTGCGTATCTGAAATATATATGTCTGTGTGTGTGTGTGTGTGTGTGTGTGTGTGTGTGTGAATTTACATTTTGTATCAAAAACTGCTGTATTAGACCTTTTTTCAAGTAATGCCGGTCGATTCACGTAGGTTTTGAATTAAGAAAAAATAGTATGTTCTTCATAGAAAAGGTTTGAAATCCGGATCCTGGATAAGTATTTGAATCTATCGTTGGAATGTATTTTCATTTTGTAAAATGAGATAAACAATGTGCTTGTATTGGACGAAGTTGAGTTCTACCAGCAAAACTAAATAAACGCTTCTTAATATGTGGATAAAGAAAACAAAATCTCCAGTAAAGGAAAGTTTAGGCATCTGAAAATATTTCCTTTATACCACAACTTGATGAAAATAGGAGTTATGTAATTTAATATTTATTAGTATGTAATGCTGATAGGTGAATATTTCAAGAATGCACATCTAAACAAAGAGATACATGAGATAACTATAAGAATCAATGAACCTATTCACTTATCTACATCTAAAATGTATGCACAATGAACAACATTCATGAAATGCAACATTAATTATTCGTATGCATTATACGTGTTAATTGTTATCTTTTAATGAGCTTAGAATGTTACCCAAGTTGTTATTGAACAAGTTTAATGTCTAAGGCTGCCATACAAAAAAGTGCAAACAATGTTCGGTATAGATACCTGATCACTAATTATTGTACAGTCAGGAACCAGTCTCCTGGTGAGTGAATAAAACAGAATGCCAAATGTTTTAAGATGCACCCAGAAGCTAATAAATGGATTCAAACTTTTTCCATTATTAATTTCACAGACTTCAATATACTTACTATCGTTAACAACAACATATTTTCTTTTATTTTGATATCCTGTGTTTTATTTCATACTGACCAAATTCCATATGAGCTCCTGGTGCGAACCCATGTAATTAGGTGCAGACGATATGTCCCTGTGTGGGGGCCCCGAGTGGCCGAGTGGTCTAAAGCGCTGACCGTTACGGATCACTGCCATCTCACCTCTGTCAGCGTGAGTTCGAGTCCAGGCTCGGCTAACGTGGGTACGTGAGAAAGCCTGCCAGTAGCTTCTCGTGGGTCGGTGGTTCTTCCCGGGATTTTCCAGGGTTCTTCCTCCACCATTAATACTGGCCGCCATGTATAGCCTATCTTGTGCTGAAAAATGGCGTTAAACCCTATAACAACAACAACATGTCCCTGTGTAACGGCACGAGGCTTTAAAATACAATATACATACCTTTGTAGAAATATTTATTGAGGTCTGGATTTAAGCCACAGCGGCTCCTAGTTCGGGTCGAACAAAGTGTCTTCAGCTATCATGAGTACACGCATATATGGTTTGTATTCCAATCTAATGCATAAATTATTTTTATGAGCACTAATTACCATGTGAGATGAATTAATGGTCCGACACCTAATGGAATTTTGATATTAAGATGCATAAGAAGGGCTTTTGTTTTGATTCTTTTCAATAGATTTATAAAAATCCCTTTTCATTGCGGAGAATTTATAAGAAATTATGTTTATATTACTAATTGGGAGGGCTAAAAACACACAGAGTACTTTTATATAGTTACTCCAGACAGGGAGTTAATTAACGATATACACGCTATCACTTCAATAAATGAACAGCTAGATATGTTTAAATTTAAAATATTTCCTTGCAATTTTGATATTTTTCTACGATTTCGTGTGTGCTGGATTCCTGAAATGTTTCCGGTCTGAAAAGGAACTGACGATATTGAAAACATTAGGCTATAAAATGCTGGATTCCTGAAATGTTTGCGGTCTGAAAAGGAACTGACGATATTGAAAACATTAGGCTTTAACATGCTGGATTCCCATTTCCATTATCATTTGAGCATACTTTGACCATAATCAAGATAAAAATTATAACTTCAAAACATTTTGGTAGTATAATGGTTAAGGTTAGGTGTACTGTAGATTTCACATTGGTCGAATGTGTTGCATGTACAGTTTCTGCAGTCCGATCTCATGGTGGTGAAATAGCCGCTGATGTAATTGTGCTCTATTTCAGATTCATATTTTCGTTGTTATTTATGAATGGCAAGACAATTCTAGATCAAATGTGAATTGAGAACTATATCATTATTTTATATCTGTCTCGATTAATCTTATGGATAATAGTGAACATTTTGTTCCATGTTCATATTTTGTGTTATTGTGCCAGTTGTGTGCAGTACATTATGTATCTTGCCATCACTTTAGCTGTCCTTACCACTTTTAATTGAACACTAAAATGTGCTTAAACATCATTTAAATTCAGTGAAAACCCCAACCGTTCACGCTCTATCTTTTGTGCGCGTTATGCTGTTTGATTGTTACATCATTTTTCACCAAAATCCCTTTTGACTTGGAATCTCATAGTTTGCTCAAGAATGTGAGCCAAATAATCATTTATTACTTATCAGTATTAGATAGAAACACTCCACACTCGGAATCAAAATTTCTGGCCTGGGTGTGTGTGTGTGTGTGTTTCCCCATCATTCACTGACGCATGCAAAAGGATTATATTATTCCAGGCTAATTTGATATGTTTTACTGATATTGTGGAACTAGGGTCGGCCTTTTTAGAAGAGGTTTGGTGCACCTACAAGTACGCGTTAGCGATTGTCGATGTGGCCAGCAGATATAACCTGACATCAAAAGATTCTGCAAGTGTAACAGATGCACTCAAACGCATTTATGTACGCGGACCAATTACATGGCCAAGATTGTTACAAGTGGATCCTAGCTACGAATTTCTCGGATTTGTTGATGTGATGTTGACCAAACTCCGTGTGGAAGTAAGTGTCGGACATGTCAATGTTCTTCGTGACCAACCTATTGTGGGATGAGTCAATCGCACACTTGCCGAACGGTTATTCGGTCATCAGTACGCGCAGGAATTGCTGATGCCAGAGAGGTCTAACGAATGGGTAGCACGTTTTCCATTGATCATAGTAGCATTGAACAATGATGTCACACACACGACTAGATTAAAACCAGCCAATGCTATTCGACAAAAGACTGTCACGGTTACTCAGAACACGATCTCACAGTCTGAGCCGTTACCAAAACTCGTAGATAAGTTTGTTTCGTACCTATATGAACCTAGAGAATTAGAAGGCAGGCAACAACGTCATGCACTAATCCAGCATGGTCAGTGAATGTATTCAAGATTTCGGGACGGATTGATACTTCAAGACAACCAATCCGTTACCGTTTGTGACCATCACCTGGTGTACCAAACCCGAGAGGACTTCGTCCACCTAGTCGAATGTTTGTGCGAGGGGAATTGTAAGCCGTTTAAGGATATACGGAACTGCTACCTGTATTTACGCTAATGCTTTGGTGCATTGCACTAAACAGTATCAATCGTAAGCTGGTTCGCAACAGCGCGATTGCCAAACGCGTAAGTGATAATTGCATCAGAGAGTATCATTCGCTTAGTATCAAGTGGGGACCAACTCACTTTAGTACATCGGTATATGTCCATGCGATGTTTCTTTGATCGGATCATATTTACCGTGTGTGCAAATTCAGGTCGGTCTAGAAGAAATTCCACGTATAGTTCGTACTTGAGATCTTTTTGCGCAATCACCTGTGGAACACCTTTAGCCTTTTTTAATGTTCTTGCCGAAGCAGACCACGAATGATTACAACTTGTGTCGCAGTCCCAAATACTCTTCGATTAGTTTACCAAAGCATTCATCTTTGAACGTGCCAACAACCTTTTCATGGGCATTACTACACAACGGATATTCTTTCGGATACTCGCTGGTATCAAATTTACTAGATAAACCCAGCTATGCCATGCTCGCGTCCTGATCAGCAGCCAATCAATGTCGGTGTACAGCATCTTCAACCGATGCAGATAAAACGGTTTGATCTTGTCATAGCAACATTCGTACATGATCAGCTTCGACACGGACGATCCAACATAGATTGGATTTTTTTTAGCGTCAGTTTTGAATTTTTACTGTGAACGGCAATAAGTCCACCATTAAAGATTTTTCTGGATTCAAAGGTCGGGTCAGCAATGAGCCTTCGAAGTTTGTCTTGCTCACTATCACAGACAAGTTCAACTCGGATTCGTTTGCACAGATTATCTATTTTTTTTCCAAATACAGCATTGTTCATGAACTTGAAAAGTTCCTTTTCAAAGTCATTGGTGTCCTTTGTGAGTAGGTCAGTTTCAATTTGGATATACGTGGCCATCCAAGCTTGCTGACGAAATTCAAGCACTTGCTGAATCATGGTTACACACACACCGAATCGCAAGTACAGCTCCAGATTTCTCACATGCAGTACATAGTTGAGTTTGGTCCTAAGACTTGGTACCAGTTTGGTAAGCTCGGTGTACTTTCGTCCGGATTCATCAACGATAGCGTACTGATACGGAGATAACCACGCACCAGGCACCGACAACACTTCTTGTGCAAGCGGATAGACCTTGTATGCGTAATGTAAATGTTCGGGGTATTCTAGATCAACTTCAAAGAGGTATCAGTGGTCACTATTGATGTTGTAATTGAGCACATGTTTTTGTAGGTCAATGTGCGCGGAATCAATCCCCTGAAATCCACCAGCCGGATCTAGATACATGATGTAATTGTTGGGGTCATACATGTTCACATTTGGGTTGTTGGCACGAGAGTATATGTGACTTGACATTGATTTTCCGCAACGAAATGATCGCTCAATAACCAGATGCTCATCAATATCAATAACAATTCCTGCACTATTTTGGTCTTGGACAACAACGCACCCCAGGATATACCCGCTGACGAGAAGTATTATGTGGGATCGAGCTTGTACACGTCCATGGCTGTATCACCAAATTTCTCAAACACATCAGTGAGCAACATCGGTGCACAGATACAGATGGTGATAATCACCAAGTTTATTGCACACGAATGCAGACCAAACTTTATTTGCGTATTTGTAATCTTTTTCTGAGATCTTCGCATGACAAGTATGAATAAAACACTTCCATCGGTGGCAACTGAGTTTCAGCAAATTTGTTTCAGTCACTGATTTACTCGTACGGATACACACCATTTTTTGTCAATGGGTCTGTTATGGTTCAACAGTATCGAGAAGTGATTACAATGTTCTCCGCCGCTACATTGTTCGCTAACATGTCAACTAAAGAATTCATAAACTGTAATGAATCAATAAACTGCAATTGGCCCAGCCTTAACGCATGTATGTTTCCATCTTGATGGGTATCACTCTTATCGATAAGTCCTATGTCATGGCTACTGCTTGCATTATCAAGTTTCCATGGTACCCACGCAACTTATGAAGCACCACGACAACCAGGACTTTTAGTTCCATCGTTGAATGTACTTTTCTCTTCAGTGGAAGTAAAAGCTTTTTCAAAGATCCAACAGTGAGTGGCTGAGGAGAATCAGGAATGTTGTCATCCATCACAATCATGACTACTGGTGAATAGAGCTGCTGTCGAATCCATTTCGCCGTAACTTCCACCGATCTGAGAAACACCTCAACTATGTTTACAGCGCTAGCGCTCTAGGCACGATAAAGGACTGGTGGCATGGGATTTGTTCAGCTACTTGCACTGTCTTATCAATATTATCATTATCAGAGCCTGAGGACGCATTCACTTCTGTGAAAGCAGAGCTTTCAAGTGTAACATTTGGACGTTCAAAATCTTTGTAGATAATATACGGGATTTTCATCTTTCGTGGCACTTCAGTGAATTTGACAGTGTTTTAAACCAGGCGCAGGCATTATTCTTTGCTGCCGTTTTATGAACACCACCACAGTAAGTGTCATGGCTGGAAAGCAGCTGATGGTTTTTAAATACGTGCATGCAACGTCTGCATGAATATTTTGTGTGATGATGCTTACTGTGTCGGTTTCTTCACGATTATATATCCATACGTAGTGCGATATGGATTGTGACTCTTTCGTTTCACTCAGCGGTAATAAATCGGTCTGAGTTCGTCCATGTTTTCTATGTAAGTATAGTGCAAGCGGATAAAAGCCTTCGTCATAAGTAAACACATTAGTTCCGATACCGGGATCAAGTGTTTCAAATTTGATCGGTGTGGTTGTGGCAACCTGCACGGAAATTTCAAAACGCCAAAGTTAAGTTCACCCAGGTGTTGCTGATATTTTCGAGGCCGGTCTTGGTTATCACTATCTTGATTTAAACCGAAAAAAAAAAAAATGTGCATTCAAAACCACAATTATCATTTCCTTTGGTTTATAACTGATCTTGGCGGTACCAATGCTTATGTTGCTATGTAACTGGGTCCACTAAACGCTTGATACCGTTTGACATGTGGCTCGACTTGAGAAATCTTTCGAGAGTCTATTCCGATCCTGCTTTGGTGCATTTCTCCAACGGTTCGAAAATAACTTCAATGCCTCTGTCAATTTCATTGCTGATCGTGCTATTATCTTTGCGATTCAGGATTACCCGGACACCGCTGTGAATCCACGGAGTAGTAGCTTTTTTAAATCTAGCATTGTTGCGACTTAGCGACGTAACCAAATGAGCGCTAAGGATAATGTCTACTTTAACGTCAGTGCTACAGTAATACTGTTACGCTTCTAGGAACCATATTTAGTAACATTTGTCGAGCATCTTTGCTGATTTGTATATGAGTAGATAATTGCCACGTGATTGCTGTACCTTTGCATGAACATACTCAGCCGCTTCAGTAGATGACTACGATAGTTTTGCTCACACTCGTCTAGGTTCGAAAGGATATCAGTTTTTCTTGCACCTCTTGGAATTCTGATATTATGTTCACGTGCAAATTGTTTTAGTTGTTGTACTGTTGTTTTGTTAGTAATTGTTGCTGCCGCAGTGGCAGTGAAAACCGGTGGTGTGGACGCAATGCAATTACAGGTCTCAGTAACTCAAGTATGTCCGCTTTTCTCATATGACCTGGTATGTATATTCCATACTGTCGTGCGAGCTGTTTGAGCTGAGATACGGTAGGAATACTTATACCAGGGAGAATCGTCTCTAATTAAGAAGTTCGTCAGCGACTTCTTTTAATTTCTGTATTTTATCAGGATCAGAAACTGCAATCGCTTCCATCATGCTTATTATTTCATTTATTTCTGTTTTTACGGCAGACAGCTTTGGAGTTATTACGTCTCAATGCATTGGAGATTCATATGCATATAAGCGAGCATTTCATGTTATTGGATGCTTATACCGTCCTTTCTTTTTTATCCTTTCATAAGCCTCCAGGATATTTTATACAAAATCCCGTGGAATCTGCCATTACCACAAGTAACGCGAAGCTGTAAATCAACCCTTGTCAAATAATTAAATACCACTATTTCAGGGTACTCATTGTGAAATTCCTTTGCAGCGCTAGATAAAATATCTTTCAGAAAGAAGTACGAGTAAATAACCTCAGATGACCCATCGCTTAGTACAATACCAACATAAAATGTGTCAGACAGTCGTACGCACCCAGTAATATTCAGTGTCTTGTAAATTTCACCGACATTTTTAGGTGGTTTAAATTTGGTGATATCTTTTGGTAATTTTCTGATATATTTGCGCTGCTTTGTTTCTGCTTCGTGGTATAGTACTTTGCAAAAGAAATGCTGTTGATTGGTGAGTTCGGGTGCCATTCTTATATTAATGGCCCAAAAACATTTGACTAATTTGCCTTCTCTTGAATATCATCATCATTACAGCTAGAACACGTGTCACTAAAATCATCAAACGTTTCACTCACTTCTAACGCAGTACGCGAGTTACTTCTATTTTGTGTGTGTACTTTGTGTGCGTGTACTTTGTGTGTGTACTTTTTCATGCACAGTCTGCAGATTCTTTTTAGTTTTATTTTCTTCATACATCTGTCCAAGTTTATTTTGTTCTGTTTCTCAGGTCACTCCAAAGTTAACCACTTTATCTATGTGCTTGAGATATACCTCTGTAAATGCATCTAACATTTATTTAGACTTGTTGATAAATCTGTATTATGCCTTTAAGCGATACAACGATCCCCGTTTATATGTTACGCTTTTGATATCACAGATTTTTGGCAGATTAATCTTGCTGTTAGAGGCTTTCATAAATTCCTTCTGAATATTTTGAGAATCGATCTGATTTTTTTTTTACCACTTATTATACCACAGCAGTTTATTTTAACAAAAGATTTCTTCGTCCAAGCTTTGCTAGTCTGAATTAGATCTTTGAATTTATTTGGCACGCAACTAATTCTAAGCATGACTACATATGAGGTTTACTGTCAATTGATATCGTGCAGTTTAGATCAGTTTTAGATCCGATTCAATGTTTACGCGTATTACGAGATTGGGGCGGGTGGCAGGGACCCAAATGGCAAAATCAGCACTTTCACACTACTACTACTTTATGGTCAGAGAGAGAGAGAGAGAGAGAGAGAGAGAGAGATTTACGTTTCAATATTATGTATCATGTGTTTTGATTTAGAACATGCGGTAAAAAGAACAAGTGCATGCACAATACAATACATACATTTTATTAGTTGTGTAATTCAAATGATATCAAGTCCACACAATAATAGCTTAACCATTACATAGCCATATATATTATAATTCAGCTTAGAAAACACAACCAAGTTTGGAAATTTTCTTTCATGACGAAGTATCGAAAATACTGATAAGATCCATACAAGTGTTAAGGAAATATAAGCAAATTGTAAACTTTAACTAAAACGTCAATTCAGAATGAATTTGTTTTATATACAATGATTAAATACCCATATGAATTATAATGATAAGAAATTTAAGCAATGAAAATCTTTAATTATGCCATTCACACAAAACTTCAAAGACGGTGACCTTGACCCTAACGTCAATGGGGTGAGCGTGTTTGGCACAAAAATGAGTTGTATCAAGTTCATAGTGTTTCATCCCAGGTTTTATGCCATGTCTTGCTTTTCGCCACAATCTTAGAGTATCACAATTATTTATCAAGGAAACATCAGCAAAAGAACAAAACGAAGCAACTGCTTTGGAGTCCATGTTTCAAAATCTTGCACTTGCTCAGCAAGGGTAACGTAATTACAACAGGAACGATCTGAAAAAAGAAAAAGTTCAAATATACCCTTCATTGCGGATATTTCGTCAAGGATTTGTGTTTCTGCAGAATAATTCATCATATAAACAGACTAATTTAGTACAAAAAACAACAACAAGTAATTGAAACAAAGCGACATATCATTTTATCTGTCTCCGATATTACTTTAAGCATATAATCGGTGAGAGTAGTGTCGTTAAGATGCGCAAGCAAGAACTTTTCCCCTTCCAAGCAAATCATCATATTAAAAGATTATATTAGTTGAACAAATATGAAGAAATGATGGATACAAAATAGCTACATATCAACCGTCCTTATCTTTTAGTTCATACACAGTGAGAGTAGTATTTTCAAAATGTGTCACCAAGAACGTTGCCCCAGTCTGATCAAAGCCAATTCTTGTCGGCCGCTTAATTGTCCCATTTACAATTATTTAAATGAGGGAACCGTCTGGCGAGATTTGGAAGATTTTGTTCAATGTAAATGGTGAAAAGGTACAAATTGTCATCCCTGTCTATGGCAACACCATGTGATCCAAGCAGATCCTGATGTTTGAACATAAAATGTTTCTCTCCATCCAAACCAAAACAGTGAAGACAGTGTTCAGAAAACAAAGATATGTACAGACTGGTTTTGAAGGCATTTATGGCGATATAAGTCCAGTCTGAACGTTTACCGTGAAACTCATGGTAGGATTTCTCTTTACCATCCAGAGCAACGAGGCTCCAGTAGTATGTTTTGTCAATACCACATGGTCCGGACTTTATCATTTCGTCTGCAATGTACGCCACAATTCCATAACATTTGCATCTTTTAGGTATCTGCTTCAGAGGCGTGAGTGAGTTGCCATAGAGGGATATAAAATGAATTGACTTATCATGTGGTAAGGATAGGCAACTGCATTTTCGTTAATCATACACTCATCCCATGCTTCACCTGGAAGTGCAAGACTTGTGATTACATTACATACAGAATCCAAAAGATGGCATACGATGTTGTTGAAGTCAACCAGAAAGGCTTGCTTATCAACGGTAAATGTCACGCCCGAATACCAAGGTGTCATATCGTCTATCCGTTTGATCTCTTTGAAATAGACAATGTCTGTTTTACATTCCTTCAGTGGTTTAAATCCATCAGTTATCTTAAGGATTTCACCATTTCTTCTCACACTCAATTTGTCGATTTCACCTCTTGGGATGACAGCCATAGTCTTTAATTTAGAATGTATGTCTAAATGCAGTGTCAAGATATGACCGTTTGAAATCTGGCTTTGCCCTCTGAACATATATAACTGCTTTATTAATCTGTCTGCCAGTTGAAACATTTGAGATTCTGTTGCACATTCACTTGCGGTGTCTATAACGACATTGGAGTTATTTATTGCAGTTATTTTGGATTGAAAATCTTTATTTAATTCTTCCATTCTCTTCTTTTCCTCGTTGTAGATTGTATGTCCTTCCATACTTATCATTTTTCGAGGTCATTTAAAACGTCATTGATCGCCTCCCTTAAATGACATACTTCACGTACCAAATCATCAACCTGGGATTTCAGCCTGCTAAGGTTAGAGTTTTTGGATGTTGGTGATTGTTTGTATCTAATCTTCAAGTTCCTTTATATGTTCCTTTATCTGGCTTAATGCTTCTGAAAGGTGTGGTGCTTCATTCGTAAAGTCAACTACTTCTCAACAGTGTTTATGATCTGTAAGAAAGCATTTGGTACAGAGCTGAGTCTCGTGAACATTACAATACAGTTCTACATTGTGTGCATGAAACTCTTTACTATGCTGAAGAGCAATATTTTGTTTGCTCAGCAGTTAGTCATCTTTTAGGATGGCGTGAGTCCTAAGCATTTTCTGGCGTCTGTGAAGTTTCAAACAACTCCCACACATAGCTTCTTCACATACAACGCAAAATTGTTCAGCTGGAGAGATGACATCTTCATACTGACACATGTCACAGAAAATGTGTCTACTTTCACTTTTGATTTCATCAACACAGAAAGTGTAAGAGCATTTTGAGGAAACACATAAACCCATCTATCCAATTAACTTTCTTCATTAGCGCGAACCATAATTCTACAAATCGGGCAAAAATTTTCCTTACAGCAGAGAGACTTTAAACAGCTCTGGCAAAATGTATGTGAGCACGGTAGTCGTCTGGGTGTCGTAAATACCATTAAACAAAGTGGGCAGTTCAAACAGTTTGATACCCCAGGCCTGATCTGCTCCATTTCATCTGACGCTAACAGATCCTCGCTTGATGCTGCCATTATTAGTTTCATTCTATATATCTGGCTGTATTGGTTGTCCTCACCTCGCTGCAAGCGTTACGAATTATGTCTTATAATCTTCAAAGTTAAACCATCGACTGTTTCACCGTTGGTTATAAAATGAGGGTGCAATGATACATTTTCACGTATTTGATTTCTTCTGTACGCCTTATTTCTACTCTTGTAAATACTGAGAAGCAAACCATATCATTTTGTATACGTTAAAAATAATGCAGCCGAAATTGTGTGATTTACGTACAAAATTGGCATGGTTGAAGACACGGCTCATATCTTTCGTCTCTTCCCCTTTGAACGGAAAGTGTTGTTCGTTATAGAGTGGCCTGTATTATCTGTTTTCTATTATTATCAACTCAGCAGTTACGACCAAGTATACAAACCTGTTACATGAACTCATGGAAGTAATATACAAACAGCCATTGTAAAATGCCAAGCACTATTTTGTATTCGTTAAACTTGTGTAGGGATATTAGAACATTTAAAACAAACATACAAGGCCAGTAAATTGTGTATTTACTTTGGAAAACAAAATTAAATGTAACTGATCGACTCAAATTTTCTCCATATAATCACCTAGCTTAAAGGGTACAGTGTTAATAAAAATCAATTTTAACAATTCTTGGATCAACGCAACTTTGATGACAATTAGGAAACAATAATGCGAAACATCATGAATAATGACACATGGTTACATTGTAATCAGTTCAACATTTTCCAGGACGTTGATATAAATATCCCATCAATTCAAAATCAAAGCACTGAGACTGAAGGGTGAAGCATTAATTGGACCAAAGAGTCAGTCATTCAGACTGAAATGGGAAGAATGAATTAGACTTGAAAACTGAAAGTCACTCAGACTGCAGTGGGAAGAAATAAATCAACTTGAAAACTCAATGTCACTCAGACTAAAGTGTGAAGAATTAACTGTACTTGAAAAGTCAAAGTCACTCAGACTAAAGTGGGGAGAAATAAATTGACTTGAAAAGTCCAAAGCACTCAGACTGAAATGTGAAGCATTAATTCGATGAAAAAGTCAGTCATTCAGACTGAAATGGGAAGAATGAATTAGACTTGAAAAGTCTTAGTCACTCAAACTGAAGTGTGAAAAGAATTAGATGGACTTGAAAAGTGAAAAGCCACTGTGGAAAGAATAATATTGGCATTAAAAAGTCAAAATAACTAAGACAGAAGTGGGAGCATAAATTGGGCTTGAAAAGTAAAAACTCATTCAGACTCAAGTGTGAAGAATCAATTGGATTTAAAAGTCAAAGCCACTCTGACTGAAGTGGAAAGAATAATACTGAACATAAAACTTCAGTCTGTGTGACTGATTTGGAAAATAAAAATGGACTTAAAATGTCAAAAAGTCACTCTGACTGAAGTAGAAAGAATACTATTGGACATAAAACAACCATCACTCAGACTGATGTGTGAATACTGAATTGGACTTAAGAAGTCAAAAGGCACTTTCACTGAAGAGGGAAGTATTAATTGGACTTAAAAGGTGAAATCAGTACGACTGAAGAGCGAAGAATTAAGATGATTTAAAAAGTCAAATGTTATGGAGACTGAAGTGGGAAGAATAATATTTTACTTAAAAGTCATGGTCACTCAGACTGAAGTGACAAGAATCGGTTGGACTTGAAAAGTCAAAAGTCACTCTGACTTACCAGGCATGAATTAATTGGACCTAAGGAATCAGAGTCACTCAGACTGTGGAAAGATTAATATTGGACTTAAAAATTCATAGTCGCTCAGACTGAAGTGGGAAGAATTAATTGGACTTAAATAGTGAAAATCAGTCTTAACAAAGTGGGAAAAATACTTCCACATGAAATGTCAAAATCACTTAGACTGAAGTGGAAGAAAAGTTTTGGGCTTAAAAAAGTCAAAGTCAATCAGATGGAAGTGGGAAGAAATAATTGGACTTGAAATGTTGTTGTTGTAGTGTTTGACACCATTTTTCAGCATAAGATAGGCTATTCATGGCAGCCAGTATTAATGGTGGAGGAGGAACCCAGCAAAACCCCAGAAAGAAACACTGACCCATGAGAAGCATCTGACATGCTTCCTCACATACCCACATTGCCGAAACCCAAGACTCAAGCTCACGCAAAGGGAGGTGAGATGGCAATGATCGGTAACCATGAGTGCTTTAGACCACTCAGCCACTCGGGGACCCAGACTTGAAAAGTCAAAATTATTTAGACTGAAGTGGGAAGAATAATATTGGACTTAAAATGTCAAAGTCTCTCGGACTGAAGGGAGAAGAATTAATTGGACTTGAAAAGTCAAAATAATTCCGACTGAAGTGGAAAGAATTAATTGGACTGAAAAAGTTAACGTCACTGAGAATCAAGTGAGAAGAATTAACTGTACTTGAAAAGTCAAAGTCACTCAGACTAAAGTGGGAAGAAATAAATTGACTTGAAAAGTCCAAAGCACTGAGACTAAAGTGTGAAGCAATAATTTGATGAAAGGTCAGTCATTCTAACTGAAGTGGAAAGAATGAATTAGACTTGAAAAGTCTGAAAAGTCTTAGTCACTCAAACTGAAGTGTGAAAAGAATTAGTTGGACTCGAACAGTAAAAAGAAACTCTGGAAATAATAATATTGGCATTAAAAAGTCAAAATCACTGAGACTGAAGTGGGAACATAAATTGGGTTTAAAAAATAAAAGTCGTTTAGACTCAAGTGTGAAGAATCAATTGGACTTAAAAAAGTAAAAGTCACTCTAACTGAAGTGGAAAGAATAATATTGGACATAAAAAGTCAGTCAGTGAGACTGATATGGAAAATAACACTGCACTTAAAAAGTCAAAAGTCACTCAGACCAAAGTGGGAAGAATTAATTGGACTTGAAAAGTCAAAAGTCACTCAGAATGAAGTAGGAAGAATTAATTCGACTTGAATGTCAAAAGTCACTCAGACTGAGGTGGGATGAATTCAAAGCACTTAAAGAGTCAGAGATTCAGAATGAAGTGGGAAGAATTAATTGGACTTAAAAATTCAACATCAATTAGACTGAAGTGAGAAGAATTTATTGGACTTGAAAAGTCATAGTCACTCAGACTGAAGTGTGCAAAGAATTAGTTGGACTTGAAAAGTCAAGAGTTACTTTGACTCAGTTGGAAGGAATAATATTGCATTAAAAATTCACAATCACTGAGACTGAAGTAGGAAGATAAATTGGACTTGAAAATTAAGTCATTCTGGCTCAAGTGTGAAGAATCAATTGGACTTAAAATTTCAAAGTCACTCTGACTGCAGTGGAAAGATTAATATTGGACATAAAAAGTCAGTCAGTGAGACTGATTTGGAAAATAACACTGAACTTAAAAAGTCAAAAGTCACTCAGACTGAAGTGGGAAGAATTAATTGGACTTGAAAATTCAAAAGTCACCCAGACTGAAGTGGAAAAAAATAATGTTGGACATAAAAAGTCAATCATTCAGACTGATGTGGTAAGTTTAAATTGCACTTAAAAAGATCAAAAGTCACTCAGACTGAAGTGGGAAGAATTCATTGTACTTAAGGAGTCAAAGCCATTCAGACTGAAGTGGGAAGAATTAATTGGACCTGAAAAGTTGAAATCACTCATACTCAAGTGGAAAGAACTGTACTTGAAAAATCAAAGTCACCCAGGCTGAAGATGGAAGTGGGAAGAAATAATTCAACTTGAAAAAGTCAAGGTCACTGAGACTGAAGTGGGAAGCATAATACTGGATTGAAAAATCAAAGTCACTCACACTGAAGTGTGAAAAGAATTAGTTTGTCTTGAACAATGAAAAGTCACTCTGCCTCAGTTGGAAAGAACAATATTGGCATTAAAAAGTCAAAATAACTAAGACAGAAGTGGGAGCACAAATTGGGCTTGAAAAGTAAAAACTCATTCAGACTCAAGTGTGAAGAATCAATTGGATTTTAAAAGTCAAAGTCACTCTGACTGAAGTGGAAAGAATAATACTGAACATAAAACTTCAGTTTGTGTGACTGATTTGGAAAATAAAAATGGACTTAAAATGTCAAAAGTCACTCTGACTGAAGTAGAAAGAATACTATTGGACATAAAACAACTGTTACTCAGACTGATGTGTGAATACTGAATTGGACTTAAGAAGTCAAAAGGCACTTTCAATGAAGAGGGAAGTATTAATTGGACTTAAAAGGTGAAATCAGTACGACTGAAGAGCAAAGAATTAAGATGACTTAAAAAGTCAAATGTTATGGAGACTGAAGTGGGAAGAATAATATTTTACTTAAAAGTCATGGTCACTCAGACTGAAGTGACAAGAATCGGTTGGACTTGAAAAGTCAAAAGTCAAACTGACTTACCAGGCATGAATTAATTGGACCTAAGGAATCAGAGTCACTCAGACTGTGGAAAGGTTAATATTGGACTTAAAAAGTCAAAGTTGCTCAGACTGAAGTGGGAAAAATAAATTGGACTTGAAATGTCAAAAGTCACTCAGACTGAAGTGGGAAGAATTAATTGGACTTAAATAGTGAAAATCATTCTGAATGAAGTGGGAAAAAATACTTGGACATGAAATGTCAAAATCACTTAGACTGAAGTGGAAAAAAAGTTTTGGGCCGAAAAAGTCAAAATGAATCAGATGGAAGTGGGAAGAAATAATTGGATTTGAAATGTTGTTGTTGTAGGGTTTAATGCCATTTTTCAGCATAAGATAGGTTATTCATGGTAGCCAGTATTAATAGTGGAGGAGGTAGCTGGGAAAACCCTGGAAAGAACCAATGACCCACGAGAAGCATCTGACATGCTTCCTCACATAACCACATTGCCGAAACCCGAGATTCAAGCCCACGCAGAGAGAGGTGAGATGGCAATGATCAGTAACCGTGAATGCTTTAGACCAATCAGCCACTCGGGGACCCAGACTTGAAAATTCAAAGTTATTTAAACTGAAGTGGGAAGAATATATTTGAACGTAAAAAGGAAATCTCATTCTGATTAAAGTGGGAAGAAATAAATCAACTTGAAAAGTCTAAAGCGCTGAGACTGAAGTGTGAAGCATTAATTGGACCAAAAAGTCAGTCATTCAGACTGAAAGGGAAGAATGAATTAGACTTGAAAAGATGTAGTCACTCAAACCGAAATGTGAAAAGAATTAGTTGGACTTGAACAGTAAAAATCACTCTGACTCATTTGGAAAGAATAATATTAAAATGTCAAAATAACTGAGACAGAAGTGGGAACATAAATTGGCCTTGAAAAGTAAAATGTCAGTCAGACTCAAGTGTCAAGAATCAATTGCACTTAAAAAGTCAAAGTCACTCTGACTGAAGTGGAAAGAATAATATTGTACATAAAAGTCAGTCTGTGAAACTGATTTGCAAAATAAAATTGTACTTAAAAAGTCAAAAGTCACTCAGAGTAAAGTGGGAAGAATTAATTGGACTTAAAAAATTCAACATCACTCAGACTGAAGTGGGAAGAATTAATTGTACTTGAAAAGACAAAACAACTCAGACTCAAGTGGAAAGAATTAGCTGTACTTGAAAGGTCAAAGTCATCCAGCTGGAAGTGGGAAGTGGGAACAAATAATTCAACTGGAAAAGTTCAAGTCGCTCACACTGACGTGGAAAGAATAATATTGGATTCAAAAATTCAAAGTCACTATGACAGAAGTAGGAAGAATATATTGGACTTGAAAAGTCAAAGTCACCCACACTGAAGTGTGAAAAGAATTAGTTGGACTTGAAAAGTCAAAAGTCACTATGAAGTCATCATAAAGTCAAAATCACTGAGACTGAAGTGGGAACATAAATTGGGCTTAAAAAGTCATTCAGACTCAAGCATGAAGAATCAATTGGACTTAAAAGGTCAAAGTAACTCTGACTGAAGTGGAAAGAATAATATTGCACATAAAAAAGTCAGTCTGTGAGGCTGATTTGGAAAATAAAATTGAACTCAAAAAATCAAAAGTCACTCAGCCTAAAGTGGGAAGAATTTATTGGACTTAAAACTTCAACATCTCTCAGACTGAAGTGGGTAGAATTAATTGGACTTGAAAAGTTAAAACAACTCAGACTCAAATGGAAAAAAATTAACTGTACTTGAATAGTCAAAGTCACAAACACTAAAGTGGGAAGTAGGAAGAAATAATTCAACTTGAAAAGTCAAAGTCACTCAGACTTAAGTGGAAAGAATTTATTGGACTTGAAAAGTCAAAAGTCACATTGAATCAGTTGGAAAGAATAATATTGGTGTTAAAAAGTCAAAATCACTGAGACTGAAGTAGGAACATAAACTGGACTTCAAAAGTTTAAGGTCATACAGGCTCAAGTGCAAAGAATCAATTGGACTTAAAAAGTCAAAGCCACTCTGAACGAAGTGGAAAGAATAATATTGGACATAAAAAGTCAATCAGTCACACTGATGTGAGAAAATTAAATTGGACTTCAAAAAGTCAATAGCCACTAAGACTGATGTAAGAAGAATTTATTGGACTTGAAAAGTCAAAGTCACTCACACTGAAGTGTGAAAAGAATTACTTGGACTTGAAAATTTAAAAGTCGCTTTGACTTAGTTGGAAAGAATAATATTGGCATTAAAGAGTCAAAATCACTGAGACTGATGTGGGAACATAAATAGGGCTTGAAAAGTAAAAAGTCATTCAGACTCAAGTGTGAAGAATCAATTGGACTGGAAAAGTCAAAGTCACTCTGACTGAAGTGGAAAGAATAATATTACACATAAAAAAGTCAGTTTGTGAGACTGATTTGGAAAATAAAATTGGACTTAAAAAATCAAAAGTTACCCAGATTAAAGTGGGAAGAATTAATTGGACCTAAAAATGCAACATCACTCAGACTGAAGTGGGTAGAATTAACTGTGCTTGAAAAGTCAATGTCACCCACACTAAAGTGAGAAGGGGTCGAAATAATTCAATTTGAAAAGTAAATGTCACTCAGACCGAAGTGTGAAAAGAATTAGTTTGGCTTGAAGAGTAAAAAGTCACTCTGACTCTATGGAAAGAATAATATTGGCATTAAAAAGTCAAAATCACTGAGACTGAAGTGTGAACATAAATTGGGCTTCAAAAGTAAAAAGTCATTCAGACTCAAGTGTGAAGAATCAATTGGACTTAAAAGGTCAAATTTACTCTGATTCAAGTGGAAAGAATAAAATTGGACATAAAAAGTCAATCAGTGAGACTGGTTTGGAAAAGAAAATTGGACTTAAAAAGTCAATAGTCACTTAGACTGAAGTGGAAAGAAATCATTGTACTTAAAGAGTCAAAACCATTCAGAGTGAAATGGGAAGAATTAATTGGACTTAAAATGTTGGAATCACTCAGACTGAAGTGGGAAGAATTAATTGCACTTGAAGACTCAAAAGTCACTCAGTGCAGAGTGAGAAGAATTAGTGTGACTTGAAAAGTCAAAAGTCACTCTGACTCATGTGGGAAAAATAATATTGGCATTAAAAAGTCAAAATCACTGACACAGAAGTGGGAACATAAATTGGACTTGAAAAGTAAAACAACATTCAGACTCAAGTGCAAAAAAAATCAATTGGACTTAAAAAGTCAAAGTCACGCTGCTGACTAAAGTGGAGAGAATAATATTGGACATAAAAAGTCAATCACTCACACCGATGTGGGAAAATTAAAAAGTCACTCAGACTGAAGTGGGAGAAATTCATTGGACTTAAGAAGTCAAAAGTCACTTTCACTGAAGAGGGAAGTATTAATTGGACTTAAAAGGTGAAATCTTTATGACTGAAGAGGGAAGAATTAAGCTGACTTAAAAAGTTAAATGTTGTTCAGACTGAAGTGGGAAGAATAATATTTTACTTAAAAGTCACTCTGATTTACCAGGCATGAATTAATTGCACCTAAGGAATTAGTCACTCAGACTGTGGAAAGATTAATATTGGACTTAAAAAGTCAAAGTTGCTCAGACTGAAGTGGGAAAAAGAAACTGGACTTGAAATGTCAAAAGTCACTCAGACTGAAGTGGGAAGAATTAATTGGACTTAAATAGTGAAAATCACTCTGAATGCAGTGGGAAAAAATATTTGGACATGAAATGTCAAAATCACTTAGACTGAAGTGGAAGAAACGTTTTGGGCTTAAAAAGTTAAAGTCAATCAGATGGAAGTGGGTAGAAATAATTGGACTTGAAATGTTGTTGTTGTAGTGTTTAACACCATTTTTCAGCGTAAGATAGGCTATTCATGGCAGCCAGTATTAATGGTGGAGGAGGAACCCATGAAAACTCCAGAAAGAAACACTGACCCATGAGAAGCATCTGGCATGCTTCCTCGCATACCCACATTGCCAAAACCCGAGACTCAAGCTCACGCAAAGAGAGGTGAGATGGCAATGATCAGTAACCATAAGTGCTTTAGACCATTCAGCAACTTGGGGACCCAGACTTGAAAAGTCAAAATTATTTAGACTGAAGTGGGAAGAATAATATTGGACTTAAAATATCAAAGTCTCTCAGACTGAAGGGAGAAGGATTAATTGGACTTGAAAAGTCAAAATAATTCCCACTGAAGTGGAAAGAATTGGACTGAAAAAGTTAAAGTCACTGAGACTCAAGTGAGAAGAATTAACTGTACTTGAAAAGTCAAAGTCACTCAGACTAAAGTGGGAAGAAATAAATCGACTTGAAAAGTCCAAAGCACTGAGACTGAAGTGTGAAGCATTAATTGGACCAAAGAGTCATTCATTCAGACTGAAATGGGAAGAATGAATTAGACTTGAAAACTGAAAGTCACTCAGACTGCAGTGGGAAGAAATAAATCAACTTGAAAACTCAATGTCACTCAGACTGAAGTGGGAAGAAATAAATGACTTGAAAAGTCCAAAGCACTGAAACTGAAGTGTGAAGCAATAATTGGATGAAAAAGTCAGTCATTCCAACTGAAGTGGGAAGAATGAATTAGACTTGAAAAGTCTTAGTCACTCAAACTAAAGTGTGAAAAGAATTGGCTGGACTTGAACAGTAAAAGGACACTCTGGAAAGAATAATATTGACATTAAAAGTCAAAATCACTGAGACGGAAGTGGGAACATAAATTGGGTTTAAAAAAATAAAAGTCGTTCAGACTCAAGTGTGAAGAATCAATTGGACTTAAAAAAGTAAAAGTCATTCTGACTGAAGTGGAAAGAATAATATTGGACATAAAAAGTCAGTCAGTGAGACTGATATGGAAAATAACACTGCACTTAAAAAGTCAAAAGTCACTCAAACCGAAGTGGGAAGAATTAATTGGACTTGAAAAGTCAAAGTCACTCAGACTGAGGTGGGATAAATTCAAAGCACATAAAGAGTCAAAGAGATTCAGACTGAAGTGGGATGAATTAATTGGACTTTTAGACTGAAATGAAAAGAATTAATTGGACTTGAAAAGTTAAAATCACTCAGACACAGGTGGAAAGAATTAACTGTACTTGAAAAGTCAAAGTCACCCAGATTGGAGTGGAAAGTGGCAGGAAATAGTTCAACTTGAAATGTCAAAGTCACTCAGACTGAAGTGGGAAGAATAAAACTGGTCTGAAAAATTCAAAGTCACTCAGACTTAAATGAGAAGAATTTATTGGACTTGAAAAGTCATAGTCACTCAAACCGAAGTGTGCAAAGAATTAGTTGGACTTGAAAAGTCAAGAGTTACTTTGACTCAGTTGGAAAGAACAATATTGCATTAAAAATTCACAATCACTGAGACTGAAGTAGGAAGATAAATTGGACTTGAAATGCACAAGTCATTTCGTCTCAAGTGTGAAGAATCAATTGGACTTAAAAATTCAAAGTCACTCTGACTGAAGTGGAAAGAATAATATTGGACATAAAAAGTCAGTCAGTGAGACTGATTTGGAAAATAACACTGCACTTAAAAAGTCAAAAGTCACTCAGACCGAAGTGGAAGAATTAATTGGACTTGAAAATTCAAAAGTCACCCAGACTGAAGTGGAAAAAAATAATGTTGGACATAAAAAGTCAATCATTCAGACTAATGTGGTAAGTTTAAATTGCACATAAAAAGTCAAAAGTCACTCAGACTGAAGTAGGAAAAATTAATTGGACTTGAAAAGTCAAAAGTCTCTCAGACTGAAGTTGGAAGAATTCATTGTACTTAAGGAGTCAAAGCCATTTAGACTGAAGTGGGAAGCATTAATTGGACCTTAAAAGTTGAAATCACTCATACTCAAGTGGAAAGAACTGTACTTGAAAAATCAAAGTCACCCAGGCTGAAGATGGAAGTGGGAAGAAATAATTCAACTTGAAAAAGTCAAGGTCACTGAGACTGAAGTGGAAAGCATAATACTGGATTGAAAAATGAAAGTCACTCCGTCTGAAGTGGACAGAATTAATTATACTACACAAGTGAAAGTCATTCAGACTGAAGTGGGAAGAATTAATTGCACTTGAAGAGTCAAAAGTCACTCAGTGTGAAGTGAGAAGAATTAGATTGACTTGAAAAGTGAAAAGTCACTCTGACTCAGTTGGAAAGAATAATATCAGCATTAAAAAGTCAAAATCACTGAGACAGAAGTGGAAACAGAAATTGGGCTTGAAAAGCAAAAACTCATTCAGACTCAAGTGTGAAGAATGAATTGGATTTTAAAAGTCAAAATCACTCTGACTGAAGTGGAAAGAATAATATTGAACATAAAACTTCAGTCTGTGTGACTGATTTGGAAAATAAAATTGGACTTAAAATGTCAGAAGTCACTCAGACTGAAGTAGAAAGAATACATAAAACAACTGTCACTCAGACTGATGTGTGAATACTGAATTGGACTTAAAAAGTCAAAAGTCATTCAGACTGAAGTGGAAAGAATTCATTGTGAAGTGGGAAGAAACAACTCAACTTGAAAAGTCAAAGTCATTGAGACCAAAGTGGGAAGTATAAGATTGGACTGAAAAATCAAAGTCACTGAGACTGAAGTGGAAAAAAATAATTATACTAGACAAGTGAAAGTCACTCAGACTGAAACGGGAAGAATTCATTGTACTTAAGGAGTCAAAGTCTTTCAGATTGAAGTGGGAAGAATTAATTGGAGCTGAAAAGTCAAAATTACTCATATTCAAGTGGAACAAATTAACTGTACTTGAAAAGTCAAAGTCACCCAGGCTGAAGATGGAAGTGGGAAGAAATAATTCAACTTGTAAAAATCAAAGTCTCTCTGACTGAAGTCGAAAGAATAATATTGGACATAAAAAGTCAGTCAGTGAGACTGATTTGGAAAATAACACTGCACTTAAAAAGTCAAAAGTCACTCAGACCGAAGTGGGAAGACATGAAAATTCAAAAGTCACCCAGATTAAAGTGGAAAAAATATGTTGGACATAAAAAGTCAATTATTCAGACTGATGTGGGAAGTTTAAATTGCACTTAAAAAGTCAAAAGTAACACAGACTGAAGTAGGAAGAATTAATTGGACTTGAAAAGTTAAAATCACTCAGAAACAGGTGGAAAGAATTAACTGTACTTGAAAAGTCAAAGTCACCCAGATTGAAGTGGGAAGTGGGAGGAAATAATTCAACTTGAAAAGTCAAAGTCACTCAGACTGAAGTGGGAAGAATTAATTGCACTTGAAGAGTCAAAAGTCACTCAGTGTGAAGTGAGAAGAATTAGTTTGACTTGAAAAGTCAAAAGTCACTCTGACTCATGTGGGAAGAATAATATTGGCATGAAAAAGTCAAAATCACTGGCACACTGAAGTGGGAACATAAATTGGACTTGAAAAGTAAAAAGTCATTCAGACTCAAGTGCAAAAAAATCAATTGGACTTAAAAAGTCAAAGTCACTCTGACTGAAGTGGAAAGAATAATATTGGACATAAAAAGTCAATCACTCACACTGATGTGGGAAAATTAAATTGGACTTAAAAAGTGAAAAGTCACTCAGTCTGAAGTGGGAAGAATTTATTGGACTTGAAAAGTCAAAGTCACTCACACTGAAGTGTGAAAAGAATTAGTTTGACTTGAAAAGTCAAAAGTCACTCTGACTCAGTTGGAAAGAATAATATTGGCATTAAAAAGTCAAAATAACTGAGACAGAAGTGGGAGCATAAATTGGGCTTGAAAAGTAAAAACTCACTCAGACTCAAGTGTGAAGAATCAATTGGATTTTAAAAGTCAAAGTCACTCTGACTGAAGTGGAAAGAATAATATTGAACATAAAACTTCAGTCTGTGTGACTGATTTGGAAAATAAAATTGGACTTAAAATGTCAAAAGTCACTCAGACTGAAGTGGGAAGAATTCATTGTGAAGTGGGAAGAAATAATTCAACTTGAAAAGTCAAAGTCACTCAGACTGAAGTGGGAAGTATAATATTGGACTGAAAAATCAAAGCCACTGAGACAGAAGTGGAAAAAATAATTATACTAGACAAGTGAAAGTCACTCAGACTCAAATGGGAAGAATTAATTGGACTTAAAATGTTGGAATCACTCAGACTGAAGTGGGAAGAATTAATTGCTCTTGAAAAGTCAAAAGTCATTCAGACTCAAGTGCAAAGAATCAACTGGACTTAAAAATTCAAATTCAAAGTTACTCTGAAGTGGTAAGAAAAGAATTGGACTTCAAAAGTCAGTCACTCTGACTGAAGTGGGAAAATTAAACTGGACTTAAAAAGTGAAAAGTCACTCAGTCTGAAGTGGGAAGAATTTATTGGACTTGAAAAGTCAAAGTCACTCACACTGAAGTGTGAAAAGAATTAGTTTGACTTGAAAAGTCAAAAGTCACTCTGACTCAGTTGGAAAGAATAATATTGGCATTAAAAAGTCAAAATAACTGAGACAGAAGTGGGAGCATAAATTGGGCTTGAAAAGTAAAAACTCACTCAGACTCAAGTGTGAAGAATCATTTGGATTTTAAAAGTCAAAGTCACTCTGACTGAAGTGGAAAGAATACTATTGAACAAAAAACCTCAGTCTGTGTGACTGATTTGGAAAATAAAATTGGACTTAAAAAGTTAAAAGTCACTCAGACTGAAGTGGGAAGATTCATTGTGAAGTGTGAAGAAATAATTCAACTTGAAAAGTCAAAGTCACTCAGACCAAAGTGGGAAGTATAATATTGGACTGAAAAATCAAAGTCACTGAGACTGAAGTGGAAAAAATAAATTATACTAGACAAGTAAATGTCACTCAGACTGAAATGGGAAGAATTAATTGGACTTAAAATGTAGGAATCACTCAGACTGAAGTGGGAAGAATTAATTGCACTTGAAAAGTCAAAAGTCATTCAGACTCAAGTGCAAAGAATCAATTGGACTTAAAAAGTCAAATTCAAAGTTTCTCTGAAGTGGTAAGAAAAGAACTGGACTTCAAAAGTCAGTCACTGACTGAAGTGGGAAGATTAAATTAAACTTAAAATGTCAAAAGTCACTCAGACTGAAGAGGGAAGTATTAATTGGACTTGAAATGTCAAAGTCACTCTGACTGAAGTGGAAAGAATTCTATTGGACATAAAACAACAGTCACTCAGACTGATGTGGGAATATTGAATTGGACTTAAAAAGTCAAAAGTCACTCAGACTGAAGTGGGAAAATTTCATTGGACTTAAGAAGTTTAAAGTCACTTCCACTGAAGAGGGAAGTATTAATTGGACTTACAGGTGAAATCACTATGACAGAAGAGGGAAGAATTAAGTTGACTTAAAAAGTCAAATGTTATTCAGACTGAAGTGGGAAGAATAATATTTTACTTAAAAGTCATGGTCACTCAGACTGAAGTAACAAGAATCAACTGGACTTAAAAAGTCAAAAGTCATTCCGACTTACCAGGCACAAATTAATTGCACCTAAGGAATTAGAGTTACTCAAACTGTGGAAAGATTAATATTGGACTTAAAAAGTCAAAGTCGCTCAGCTTGAAGTGGGAAAAATAAATTGAACTTGAAATGTCAAAAGTCACTCAGACTGAAGTGGGAAGAATTAATTGGACTTAAATAGTGAAAATGACTCTGAATGAAGTGGGAAAAATATTTGGACATGAAATGTCAAAATCACTTAGACTGAAGTGGAAGAAAAGTTTTGAAAAGTCAAAGTCACTCTGAATGAAGTGGAAAGAATAATATTGGACATAAAAAGTCAGTCAGTGAGACTGATATGGAAAATAACACTGCACTTAAAAAGTCAAAAGTCGCTCAGACCGAAGTGGGAAGAATTAATTGGACTTGAAAATTCAAAAGTCACCCAGACTGAAGTGGAAAAAAATAATGTTGGACATGAAAAGTCAATCATTCAGACTAATGTGGAAAGTTTAAATTGCACTTAAAAAGATCAAAAGTCACTCAGACTGAAGTAGGAAAAATTAATTGGACTTGAAAAGTCAAAGGTCTCTCAGACTGAAGTTGGAAGAATTCATTGTACTTAAGGAGTCAAAGCCATTCAGACTGAAGTGGGAAGAATTAATTGGACCTGAAAAGTTGAAATCACTCATACTCAAGTGGAAAGAACTGTACTTGAAAAGTCAAAGTCACCCAGGCTGAAGATGGAAGTGGGAAGAAATAATTCAACTTGAAAAAATCAAGGTCACTGAGACTGAAGTGGAAAGCATAATACTGGATTGAAAAATGAAAGTCACTCCGACTGAAGTGGACAGAATTAATTACGCTAGAAAAGTGAAAGTCACTCAGGCTTAATGGGAAGAATTAATTGGACTTAAGATGTTGGAATCACTCAGACTGAAGTGGGAAGAATTAATTGCACTGGAAGAGTCAAAAGTCAGTGTGAAGTGAGAAGAATTAGTTTGACTTGAAAAGTCAAAAGTAACTCTGACTCATGTGGGAGGAATAATATTGGCATGAAAAAGTCAAAATCACTGACACTGAAGTGGGAACATAAATTGGACTTGAAAAGTAAAAAGTCATACAGACTCAAGTGCAAAAAATCAATTGGACTTAAAAAGTCAAAGTCACTCTGACTGAAGTGGAAAGAATAATATTGAACATAAAACTTCAGTCTGTGTGACTGATTTGGAAAATAAAATTGGACTTAAAATGTCAAAAGTCACTCAGACTGAAGTGGGAAGAATTCATTGTGAAGTGGGAAGAAATAATTCAACTTGAAAAGTCAAAGTCACTCAGACTGAAGTGGGAAGTATAATATTGGACTGAAAAATCAAAGCCACTGAGACAGAAGTGGAAAAAATAATTATACTAGACAAGTGAAAGTCACTCAGACTCAAATGGGAAGAATTAATTGGACTTAAAATGTTGGAATCACTCAGACTGAAGTGGGAAGAATTAATTGCTCTTGAAAAGTCAAAAGTCATTCAGACTCAAGTGCAAAGAATCAACTGGACTTAAAAATTCAAATTCAAAGTTACTCTGAAGTGGTAAGAAAAGAATTGGACTTCAAAAGTCAGTCACTCTGACTGAAGTGGGAAAATTAAACTGGACTTAAAATGTCAAAAGTCACTTTGACTGAAGAGGGAAGTATTAATTGGACTTGAAATGTCAAAGTCACTTTCACTGAAAAGGGAAATATTAATTGGACTAAAAAAGGTGAAATCACTATGACTGAAGAGGGAAGAATTAAGTTGACTTAAAAAGTCAAATGTTGTTCAGACTGAAGTGGGAAGAATGATATTTTACTTAAAAGTCATGGTCACTCAGACTGAAGTGACAAGAATCAGCTGGACTTGAAAAATCAAGTCACTCTTACTTACCAGGCATGAATTAATTGGAAAGATTAATATTGGACTTAAAAAGTCAAAGTCGCTCAGCTTGAAGTGGGAAAAAGAAATTGAACTTGAAATGTCAAAAGTCACTCAGACTCAAGTGGGAAGAATTAATTGGACTTAAATAGTGAAAATGACTCTGAATGAAGTGGGAAAAATATTTGGACATGAAATGTCAAAATCACTTAGACTGAAGTGGAAGAAACGTTTTGGGCTTAAAAGGTCAAAGTCAATCAGATGGAAGTGGGAAGAAATAACTGGACTTGAAATGTTGTTGTTGTAGTGTTTAATACCATTTTTCAGCATAAGATAGGCTATTCATGGCAGCCAGTATTAATGGTAGAGGATGAACCCAGCAAAACCCCAGAAAGAAACACTGACTTATGAGAAGCATCTGGCATGCTTCCTCACCTACTCACATTGCTGAAACCCAAGACTGAAACTCGGGCAAAGAGAGGTGAGATGGCAATGATCAGTAACCATGAGTGCTTTAGACCACTCAGCAACTCGGGGACCCAGACTTGAAAAGTCAAAATTATTTAGACTGAAGTGGGAAGAATAACATTGGACTTAAAATGTCAAAGTCTCTTAGACTGAAGGGAGAGGATTAATTGGACTGAAAAAGTTAAAGTCACTGAGACTCAAGTGGGAAGAATTAACTGTACTTGAAATGTCAAAGTCACTCAGACTAAAGTGGGAAGAAATAAATCGACTTGAAAAGTCCAAAGCACTCAGACTGAAGTGTGAAGCAATAATAAGATGAAAAAGTCAGTCATTCCGACTGAAGTGGGAAGAATGAATTAGACTTGAAAAGTCTTAGTCACTCAAACTAAAGTGTGAAAAGAATTAGTTGGACTTGAATAGTAAAAGGACACTCTGGAAAGAATAATATTGACATTAAAAGTCAAAATCACTGAGACGGAAGTGGGAATATAAATTGGGCTTAAAAAGTAAAAGTCAATCAGACTCAAGTGTGAAGAATCAATTAGACTTAAAAAAGTCAAAGTCACTCTGACTGAAGTGGAAAGAATAATATTGGATATTAAAAGTCAGTCAGTGAGACTGATATGGAAAATAACACTGCACTTAAAAAGTCAAAAGTCACTTAGACCGAAGTGGGAAGAATTAATTGGACTTGAAAATTCAAAAGTCACCCAGACTGAAGTGGAAAAATATGTTGGACATAAAAAGTCAAACATTCAGACTGATGTGGTAAGTTTAAATTTCACTTAAAAAGTCAAATGTGTGGTTGTGGTTGTGTGTTGGATTTTTAACGTAGCTTTAACAATTTTTCTGTCATATCGCTACGATGTCTGCAGTGTGGCAGTTTATAGTGATGTCTAGCACTGGGACATCATGCCGCAGACATGTAGCATGATGTCCCACCCAGTCACATTATCCTGACACCAGGCCGACCAGTCCTAACACTAACCTCTTAATGCTGAGTGCCAAGCGAGGCAGCTGTTAGTACCATTTTTGTAAGTTTTTGGTATGACTCGGCCAGGGATCGAACCCACGACCTCCCGCATCCGAGGCAGACGCTCTAACCACTAGGCCACCGGAGCGGTCTAAAAAAGTCAAAAGTCACTCAGACTAAAGTAGGAAGAATTAACTGGACTTGAAAAGTCAAAAGTCTCTCAGACTGAAGTGGGAAGAATTCAAAGCACTTAAAGAGTCAAAGAGATTCAGACTGAAGAGGGAAGAATTAATTGGACTTAAAAATTCATCAATTAGACTGAAGTGAGAAGAATTAATTGGACTTGAAAAGTTAAAATCACTCAGACACAGGTGGAATGAATTAACTGTACTTGAGAAGTCAATGTCACCCACAGTGAAGTGGGAAGTGGGAGGAACTAATTCAACTTGAAAAGTCAGAGTCACTCAGACTGAAGTGGGAAGAGTAAAACTGGTCTGAAAAATTCAAAGTCAATCAGACTTAAGTGAGAAGAATTTATTGGACTTGAAAAGTCATAGTCACTCAGACTAAAGTGTGCAAAGAATTAGTTGGACTTGAAAATTCAAGAGTCACTTTGACTCAGTTGGAAAGAATAATATTGCATTAAAAAGTCAAAATCACTGACACTGAAGTAGGAAGATAAATCAGACTTGAAAAGTTAAAGATCATTCTGGCTCAAGTGTGAAGAATCAAATGGACTTAAAAAGTCAAAGTCACTGAGACTGAAGTAGGAAGATAAATTGGACTTGAAAAGGAAAAGTCATTCAGGCTCAAGTGTCAAGAATCAATTGGACTTAAAAAGTCAAAGTCACTCTGACTGAAGTGGAAAGAATAATATTGGATATAAAAAGTCAGTCAGTGAGACTGATTTCGAAAATAACACTGCACTTAAAAAGTCAAAGGTCACTCAGACTGAGGTGGGAAGAATTCAAAGCACTTAAAGAGTCAAAGAAATTCAGACTGAAGTGGGAAGAATTAATTGGACTTAAAAATTTAGCATCAATTAGACTGAAGTGAGAAGAATTATTGGACTTGAAAAGTAAAAATCACTGAGACATAGGTGGAAAGAATTAACTGTACTTGAAAAGTCAAAGTCACCCAGATTGAAGTGGGAAGTGGGAGGAAATAATTCAACTTGAAAAGTCAAAGTCACTAAGACTTAATGGTAAGAATTAATTGGACTTAAAATGTTGG
Organism: Megalonaias nervosa; assembly: GCA_016617855.1. Taxonomy (NCBI): domain Eukaryota; kingdom Metazoa; phylum Mollusca; class Bivalvia; order Unionida; family Unionidae; genus Megalonaias; species Megalonaias nervosa. The sequence goes on along the minus strand of JAECUM010006347.1, from coordinate 22,483 downwards.
AATCACTCAGACTGAAATGGGAAGAATTAATTGCACTTGAAGAGTCAAAAGTCACTCTGTGTGAAGTGAAAAGAATTAGCTTGACTTGAAAAGTCAAAAGTCAATCTGACTCATGTGGGAAGAATAATAAAAATATATGCATTAAAAAGTCAAAACCACTGACAATGAAGTGGGAACATAAATTGGACTTGAAAAGTAAAAAGTCATTCAGACTCAAGTGCAAAACATCAATTGGACTTAAAAAGTCAAAGTCAAAGTCACTCTGACTGAAGGGGAAAGAATAATATTAAACATAAAACTTCAGTGTGTATGACTCATTTGGAAAATAAAATTGGACTTAAAATGTCAAAAGTCACTGAGACTGAAGTGGGAAGAATTCATTGTGAAGTGGGAAGAAATTATTCAACTTGAAAAGTCAACGTCACTGAGACTGAAGTGGGAAGTATTATATTGGACTGAAAAATCAAAGTCACTGAGATTGAAGTGGAAAAAATTAATTTTACTAGACAAGTGAACGTCACTCAGACTGAAGTGGGAAGAATTAATTGCACTTAAAATGTTGGAATCACTCAGACTGAAATGGGATGAATTAATTGCACTTGAAAAGTCAAATGTCATTCAGACTCAAGTGCAAAGAATCAATTGGACTTAAAAATTCAAATTCAAAGTTACTCTCAATGAAGTGGTAAGAAAAGAATTGGACTTCAAAAGTCAGTCACTCTGACTGAAGTGGGAAAATTAAATTGGACTTAAAATGTCAAAAGTCACTTTGACTGAAGAGGGAAATAAATTAATTGGACTTGAAATGTCAAAGTCACTCTGACTGAAGTGGAAAGAAAACTATTGGACATAAAACAACAGTCACTCAGACTGATGTGGGAATATTGAATTGGACTTAAAAAGTCAAAAGTCACTCAGACTGAAGAGGGAAAATTTCATTGGACTTAAGAAGTCAAAAGTCACTCAGACTGAAGTGGGAAAATTTCATTGGACTTAAAAGTCAAAAGTCACTCAGACTGAAGTGGGAAAATTTCATTGGACTTAACAAGTCAAAAGTCACTTTCACTGAAAAGGGAAGTATTAATTGGACTTAAAAGGTGAAATCACTATGACTGAAGAGGGAAGAATTACGTCGACTTAAAAAGTCAAATGTTATTCAGACTGAAGTGGGAAGAATAATATTTTACTTAAAAGTCATTGTCACTCAGACTGAAGTGAGAAGGATCAGCTGGACTTGAAAAGTGAAAAGTCACTCTGACCTACCAGGCATGAATTAATTGGATCTAAGGAATTAGAGTCATTCAGACTGTGGAAAGATTAATATTGGACTTAAAAAGTCAAAGTTGCTCAGACTGAAGTGGGAAAAATAAATTGGACTTGAAATGTCAAAAGTCACTCAGACTCAAGTGGGAAGAATTAATTGGACTTAAATAGTGAAAATCACTCTGAATGAAGTGGGAAAAAATATTTGGACATGAAATGTCAAAATCACTTAGACTGAAGTGGAAGAAAAGTTTTGGGCTTAAAAAGTCAAAGTCAATCAGATGGAAGTGGGAAGAAATAATTGGACTTGAAATGTTGTTGTTGTAGTGTTTGACACCATTTTTCAGCATAAGATAGGCTATTCATGGCAGCCAGTATTAATGGTGGAGGAGGAACCCATGAAAACCCCAGAAAGAAACACTGACCCATGAGAAGCATCTGACATGCTGCCTCACATACCCACATTGCCGAAACCCAAGACTCAAGCTCAAGCAAAGAGAGGTGAGATGGCAATGATCAGTAACCATGAGTGCTTTAGACCACTCAGCAACTCGGGGACCCAGACTTGAAAAGTCAAAATTATTTAGACTGAAGTGGGAAGAATAATATTGGACTTAAAATGTCAAAGTCTCTCAGACTGAAGGGAGAAGGATTAATTGGACTTGAAAAGTCAAAATAATTCAAACTGAAGTAGAAAGAATTGATTGGACTGAAAAAGTTAAAGTCACTGAGACTCAAGTGAGAAGAATTAACTGTACTTGAAAAGTCAAAGTCACTCAGACTAAAGTGGGAAGAAATAAATCGACTTGAAAAGTCCAAAGCACTGAGACTGAAGTGTGAAGCATTAATTGGACCAAAGAGTCATTCATTCAGACTGAAATGGGACGAATGAATTAGACTTCAAAAGTCGAAGTCACTCAGACTGCAGTGGGAAGAAATAAATCAACTTGAGAAGTCAAAGTCACTCAGACTGCAGTGGGAAGAAATAAATCAACTTGAAAAGTCAAAGTCACTCAGACTAAAGTGGGAAGAAATAAATCGACTTGAAAAGTCCAAAGCACTCAGACTGAAATGTGAAGCAATAATTGGATGAAAAAGTCAATCATTCAGACTGAAATGGGAAGAATGAATTAGACCTGAAAAGTCTTAGTCACTCTGACTGAAGTGTGAATAGAATTAGTTGGACTTGAACAGTAAAAAGACACTCTGGAAAGAATAATATTGGCATTAAAAAGTCAAAATCATTGAGACTGAAGTGGGAACGTAAATTGGACTTAAAAAGTAAAAGTTATTCAGACTCAAGTGTGAATAATCAATTGGACGTAAAAAAGTCAGCCACTCTAACTGAAGTGGAAAGAATAATATTGGACATAAAATGTCAGTCAGTGAGATTGATTTGGAAAAGAAAATTGGAGTTAAGCAGTCAAAGTCACTCAGACGGAATGGGAAGAATGCATTGTACTTAAAGAGTGAAAGCCATTCAGACTGAAGTGGGAAGAATTAATTGGACTTAAAAAGTCAAAATCAATCAGACTCAAGTGGAAAGAATTAGCTGTACTTGAAAAGTCAAAGTCACCCAGATTGAAGTGGGTAGTGGGAAGTATGATATTGGACTGAAAAATCAAAGTCACTCAGACTTAAGTGGAAAGAATTGACTATACTAGACAAGTGAAAGTCACTCAGACTGTAATGGGAAGAATTAATTGAACTTAAAATGTTGGAATCACTCAGATTGATGTGGGAAGAATTAATTGCACTTGAAGAGTCAAAAGTCACTCAGTGTGAAGTGAGAAGAATTAGTTTGACTTGAAAAGTCAAAATCACTCTGACTCATGTGGGAAGAATAATATTGGCATGAAAAAGTCAAAATCACTGAGACTGAAGTGGGAACATAAATTGGACTTCAAAAGTAAAAGTCATTCAGACTCAAGTGCAATAAATCAGGTGGACTTAAAAAGTCAAAGCCACTCTGAATGAAGTGGAAAGAATAATCTGTGAGACTGATTTGGAAAATAAAATTGGACTTAAAATATCAGAAGTCACCCAGATTAAAGTGGGAAGAATTAATTGGACTTAAAAATTCAACATCACTCAGATGAAGGCAAGTATTAGATCATTATACTGTGCTAAAAAGTAACGAAGTACAAGCATCTTTATATTTATCTAGAAGTGTTGTATTTAAAACATTATATAAAATGATGCAAATAAATAATGATTTAATCAAAACGAAGCCAAGATTTACTCGAATTGCAGTATGAAACCAATTTAAATAATACTCCTATCATTGCTTATGAATTTAAATCAATATAAGTTTTTTTAATATTAGACTGTAAATGCCAAAAATCTTACACATTAACAAAGTTGATGTTTTAATTTTTCATGTACCTAATTAATATATTCAGATTTCTAAAACACATATAGCTATCCTTTCCACTGTACATTTATATTTCACACAGTAAGAACACAGCATATTGAAATTACTGAGAACTTCCACGATATAATATTGAAAGAATGACTCTAATGTTTTCGGTCGATTTTAGTTGCTACGGTTATACAATATACAATGAAAGAATTTAAACTTACAAAGAACATACTGACAACATTTAGAATTAAAAATAAGATAATTTCATAACTGAAATGGAAAAAAGAAAACGTACACCAATGCAGACCTAAGTATGCTTGGGTCTGCATCCTGAGAGCCCCTTAGACTGACTTACAACTGCACTTGAGTCTGCATCCTGACGCCCCTTAGACTGTCTTACAACTGTATTTGAGTCTGCATCCTGAGAGCCCCTTAGACTGACTTACAACTGTACTTGAGTCTGCATCCTGTGAGCCTTAGACTGACTTACAACTGTACTTGAGTCTGCATCCTGAGAGCCCCTTAGACTGTCTTACAATTGTACCTGGGTCTGCATCCTGAGAGCCCCTTAGATTGACTTACAACTGTACTTGAGTCTGCATCCTGAGAAGCACTTAGAGAGACTTACAACTATGCTTGAGACTGCATCCTGAGAAGCACTTAGACAGACTTACAACTATGCTTGAGACTGCATCCTGAGAAGCACTTAGACAGACTTACAACTGTACTTGAGTCTGCATCCTGAGAAGCACTTAGACAGACTTACAACTGTACTTGAGTCTGCATCCTGAGAAGCACTTAGACTGACTTACAACTGTACTTGAGTCTGCATCCTGAGAAGCACTTAGACAGACTGACAGTCCTGATATACCAAACTTTGCCAATGGGCATACAGAACGGTGCAGTCGTAAGTACCATTTTTATAAGTCTTTGGTATGACTCGGCCCGGGGTTCGAACCCTCGACCTTCCACATTCAAGGCGGATGTTCTAACCACATAGGTCACCAGAGCTGTTGAGAGAGAGAGATTTGTATGCTAATACGAGTTATCTGTCCCTAACTGACACAGAGAAAACGTAAAGGTAGTTCATTATCTCATGTAATTTTCGCACTGCAGACAACATTATTAGTATCCGGTGACCTCTAACAAGCCCACTATAAGGCTATAACGTGTCCGTATATGTGGTCACGTGAGGTGTGAACAGAGAACCAGAGAACCATTTCACATACAACAAAATCTATAGCACACAAACAATATACCAAATACACACGTGGCAAACATAGGACTTAGTAGACCCTTGGCAAGGATCACAAAAAACGGGAAGAGACAAACAGATGATCAACCCCTTAAATAACTGGGCTCCTCAACATTAGGAAAATACCCCGTTTCGAAAATATATTTAAATAAACTTTTGTCTCAAAATTCTTTTATAGAAAATATACAACACTATAGACCTTAGTGGGTACAACAACACATGAAAACCTTTTCCTTTCTTCCGGCAAATTTGAGGCAGGGGCCTATGTTTGGTTCCCCCCCCCCCCTACAAAAAGTGAGCTATGACCTTGGATTTTCAATCAAAGCGGTCACTGCAGTGAAACCGTTTTCTCACTTATTTTTAGCACGTAATAGATTAAATCTTGATAAACCATAGCTTTTTGTACATGACTTCAGCTTATGAGTTTATTTCACTGTTACCGGTTTGATTCTTGATAAACCATTGCTTTTTGTACATGACTTCAGCTTATGAGTTTATTTCGTTGTTACCTGTCTGATTCTTGATCAACCATAGCTTTTTATACATGACTTCAGCTTATAAGTTTATTTCACTGTTATTTCGCTGTTAATGTTTGATTCTTGATAAACCATAGCTTTCTGTACATGACTTAGCTTATGAGTTTATTACGCTGTTATTTCACTGTTACCTGTTTGATCTTGATAAACCATAGCTTCTATACACGATTTCACCCTATGTGTCGGTACATGACCTTATCAATGCACACAGTTAGTAACATGCTGCAACAGGCCCTATTGTATCTTTAAATAGGGCAGCAGTGTTCTCTGCAGTGATTGGTGGGTATGCATACTGCAATCATGTTTACCCGGAGTCCAGACGAATATACAAAATAAACAGGAATTCGATATTTTGAGTGATTATAGAAATTTTGTAAGTAGCAATTTTCTTATATGATATAACACTACACATTCGTATAATCTGTCTTAATTATTTGAAATAATGCCTAGTCCATGTATTTTGTAGGCATAAGTCTAACAACGCAAATGCTAGACCAGCAAGCTATTCACCGCCATTTATTTTAAACTGACATGACCGGTGGCAGGTAACATTCAAAAAAAAAAAGGAGGGGGGATATAAAACAATCTATTGAGCTAGGTTGAGTTCAAACTTGGCACATATCCTGAAGTTGCTGGTCCTTTTAGTAGTGACTTAAGTGTAGGCAGTATTGACCCAAACATTATCGTGAATACCTTTGTTGGAATACCATTTTTGTTCAGGATCTAGCACTTTGAAAAAAGGTACGGTGATTAGGTTTACGTGTTTCTAATACAGTTCGTTCAGCTCAACATAGTTAATGATAGCCGTGTGCATTACACTGACTTTAGTTTCTCGAAATGAATGGTAAAATTACTACGTTTTTTCACACGAATGATTTTAACACCAAATACAGCGCAACCGCACTCGATGGATACACGCTGAAAACGAGTGGGTTGGCTTAACACGTAATATTGGTCCTGGAGATTAAGGGCCGTTGCTTGCCATAAGTAAACAAAGAACGTTTTGCTAAATTATAAACAAATTTGTTAAAGTTTTTGCTTAATATCGTTTTATGATTTGATTTATCTAATGATTAATACAATCCTATATTTCAACTTAAAAACCATCATACATACATACATAACGTACGGATGAAATAACTCGAGTCGTGTAATGCAAAGGAGGCAGATCAGCTACAGTGGTAAGTCATGTCCATTAAACCTACCCCCCCCCCCGCCAAAAAAAGATTTAAACATTCACCGTTTGCGTTAGACGGGTGTCTGCTGTATAAATGACACTTAATTAGGGTTTTCATATGGGATCCCAGCAGTGCTTATTATGAAGGGTTATACTCTATATGATGTGTCCGCTAAGGCAGATTACAATGTACATATAAGTGAATGACATATCATAAACAATATCTTAATTGGCAACAAGCACTGACAGAGTCCCCGCTTACAACGACAAAATGATGTCCATGCTGGTGGCCATAGACAGCTCTTTTTCAGTAGGAAAGACCGAGCCACTGGTTCCCGAAAGGGTCAGCTTAAAGTATGTATGCATGTGTGTATGTATGTATGTATGTAGTGAGAGCTGCCACACAGCCTTAATATATGTAATGATACTAGAGAGAGAGATGCCATATTTCTAATATGTCTAGTGATATTAGACAGAGATGTCATAATCCCATAATATCTGTAGGTATACTAAAGAAAGAGAATCAGATGTCGTAAAACAATGGGCAATTTTTCGTAACTAACTCTAGTGAATTGTTGATCTTTTTTAAACTAATTTATGTTCAACGATGAGGTGAGGATCGAACTCATGATTGATTGTTTGATTTATTGTCAAGTTTTTGGGGTTCATATATTTCTTCCACTCGTTTGTATTTTAATGATGTTCAACATACACGACGAGTTTTGACTATGCTGATAACATAGCTACTTATTACAAGATGTCTGCACGATTTAGTCCCTGTCTCACTTTACTCTGTCTGCACGATTTAGTCCCTGTCTCACCTTACTCTGTCTGCACGATTTAGTCCCTGTCTCACTTTACTCTATCTGCACGATTTAGTCCCTGTCTCACCTTACTCTGTCTGCACGATTTAGTCCCTGTCTCACTTTACTCTGTCTTCAAGATTTAGTCCCTGTCTCACTTTACTATGTCGGCAAGATTTAGTCCCTATTTCTCCTTACGCTCACGATCCAAACATTACTAAAACAATCTGTCACAGAGAAAGGTTTTATAAAAGGTCTGTCTAATAACGTGTCAACAATGTAGTCCTACTAAGTTTAAAAAGTCAGTCCAGTAATTTGTCAACAAAGTAGTCCTACTAAGTTTAAAAAATCAGTCCAGTAACTTGTCAACAAACTAGTCCTTACACGAGCTATAAGTTTCTCTCTCGCAAAGTTTATAACTCAAAAATACGCAGTGGGAGTTCTATTACGTGAATTAACTGGATTTTATGTTTTAAAAGTATATTCGGTCTGTGTTGTTTGAGTGAACGTAATTGAACATCGAGATATTGATCTTCCTTCATTTACTACCATTCACATTTTTGTAGCATAATATGTTAGTTTGAGACAATTTTCAGTTTGTAACATTTCAACAAATGCTGCACAAGTAAGAACAATATTGACCATATTTTCCAGATTCTATCTAATATCTGACAGTTGAAGATACAGGATATCACTGATCATATGTGAACTCATTATCCAAATACTACTTTCGGATTACATAGCGAAAAACAAACAGAAAAACACTTACTCAGTAAATTGCAAAGACATACATGCATCTATTCCGAATAAATGTTTGAAAATATGTTCGTATTAAGTAGGAAATCAGCTGATAGACATGTAATGATACTCTTCCTTGAAAGCAATGATATCTCCGACATTCCTGACCGGGACATCGGTATTCAGTTTAGATACAATAATATCTCCGACATTCCTGAACAGGACAGCGGTACTCTGAATTGGATACAATGATATCTCCGACATTTGGAGACAAGTATGTGCCCTTATAGTGATATTCATATTTCGATACAACGACATCTAAGACAATACTGACCCTGACTGTGATAGTGTTGCTTGGGTACAGTGATTTCGTAGACAATACTGATCCAGACAACGGTACTCTTGCTTTGGGAATTATGTCTCACACAATACTGTCCCGGTCAGTACTAATTTAATTTGGATACAGGGGTAGGTAATATTAACTCGAACGATGGTACTCTAACTAGGAGACAAGTATGTCTCACACTTTTGTGTTTAAGAGCTATTAGTGTGGAAATCAATTGCCTCGGATACCTCAATAAACTGTTAGCAAAATGTGAAACAAGAGGTGTTGTGTAGTCTACTCACTAGTTCTCATTGTGGTCTGAGCCGCTCATTTGTCAGTTGGACAGACGGAGAAGGGAACACGACGAACACTCAGTAAATTTTATCTCAAAGTTGCAATTGAACAAGCAAATGATGTAGAAGATATGTGACGCTAAGAAATATTCACAGGGAAGTATTCCTAACATATCAGGGTAAAAAGATTAGACATGATAATATTATCAGTTGAATGCCGTAGGCAATGTTAGCCGATATATGACAAGAAAGAAACAAAACAAAACACCATTATCATAACCTTAATATTGTTAGCACTGATGGTATTACGCTTCTGCGCACTCGAGCGTCAAGGTATCACGTGGCATATCAATGTACAAACCTTTGAATTACAATAAAGATGTTCCAATGACTCGATTTAGTACAGCAACTGACATAGAAGACTTAGGAGTTTTGAAAACGTTATAAGAAGACCTTAACGGACATTTAACTGTTTGATACGCCGCAGCCACCAGAAAAGCGATTGATATATCTCGCCATTAACAGGTAAGACAACACAATAGTTATCTGTGCATTGCTTGATTGTAAATTATATACTGATTCATTCTGAAAAATAGATTACCTTTGAATGATATTGTTCGGCCCTAAAGGAACATCACAAGGCTGCATTGCCCTTGCTGTGCAAATCCGTAGGAAAAGTTCGTCTGTGTGGGACTTGACTACCATGCCATATTTCATTTGTCATACCATAAGTAAATTTGTTATGTAGATTTCCAGCTGACAGGTTCGATGAATTATAAAATGAATAGTGTTTAACCGCAAGACCAAAGTTGTAAGTCCGGTGTATTGACACCCTAAAAATGTAATACAACTTCTAGTGTCTTACTTCTACCACCAATTTGAGGCAACTGAATGTGTCCCATGGATTGCTTTCCACAATCCTTGACAAAAGTGCCGGAATATGATTTAAACTTGATTTTATTGTGTGGTTTGTATTATATCTCATAATTAGACTGACGATATTTACATGAAATTGATAAGTTCAACATGCCCTGATGTGATCAGTATATTAACTTTTCTTCAAGTACGGAAACACTAAGTACGTCATCTGCAACATTTCCAAACATCAAGTATACTCAAAATGTATGTATGTATGTATGTATGTATGTATGTATGTGCTATTCTGGTGCTATTCTGATCACATAAGTACCTTCCTATATAACTCTTTCACTCTCTCTCTCTCTCTGAATATTTCAGCTTTTGAGTAAAATTTTAGATTAATATAGTCGTCTTCTGCATCTATCACTATATTCATATATATGTCTACGAGCCTTTTCACATACTAGTCTACTCACATACCTCTCTTCTTTGGTGTCTTTCTCGGGGTATATTTACCCCAGCATTTTTCAGTGTATGGTGTGCATAAATGAACGGTGACGTTTCATGACATTGCAATTAAGTCTGCATTACAATAACTAACATTATACGCATGTTCAATTATTTAAAAAGCTCCCATAATTTTGCTGGGTAGGTAAATCAAATAAAGAAAAAGTCCAGTGGACAACGAGTTTCTGATTTTTACTTATCTGAATTGAATACTTTCAAAAACAGTACCAGTATATTTAAGAATGTCTATAGTAACGGTTTTAGTATGCTATCCTCTTGTGTTGTACACACACTAAAAAAATACATTCACTTGTTTTTTGAGATATTCCAAGTTTTAGCTCACCAGACCACAAGACCAAATTAGATTATTGCATGTCACCATTAACGTTGTTCATTTGTCAACAATTGTTTATTACCACTCTCTAGGCAATATTTCTGATCCAGTTGTGACCAAACTTGGAATATAAACCTATACATATATCACCAAAATCCTGGACGACTTTGATGAAAAGTAAAATTCATTCATATTATTGAGGTGACCTTGCATCTGATTGGCTGGGCTTGCTACTACTCTGTGGGACATATTTCTGGCTTGATTTTGTTCCAACAAGGAGTATAAGTTTACATCATCAAGATCGTATTCCGGTTTGATATTGAGCAAGTTCCAGGTATACCGGTTTGATATTGAGCAAGTTCCAGGTATACCGGTTTGATATTGAGCAAGTTCCAGGTATACCGGTTTGATAATGTTGCATCCCATTTATTGAGCATGTGACTACTAAGCATGACATATTTCTAGTTTGATTCTGGTCCAATATTAAACAGTTCAGAAATGAGAACTTCCAGATATAACGATGAAATGATCTTGCATTGAGTTTGTTGCTACTCTGTAAGCCATAATTTTCTAATGTGCTTTTGATCACACTTAGAATTTGGGCTTATGTCATCATGTTCTCAGACAAGTTTGATAGTAAACAAATGTATGCATGATAATGTGATTTTCCATATGACTGGCTTGTCTTGTTACCAGAAGTCAACATTTTCTGATCCTATTTTGATGAAACTTAGAATATCGGCTCAAATCTTTGTGATGTGTACAAGTTTGACAATCTTTAAGATCTATGCATATGAATGAGGTGATTTTGGTTATGGTTGGCTGATCTTGTTGCAACTTTGGACTCCATAATTTCCTGATCAGAGTTTGATCAAACTTAGAATATGGACTTATATTATCATAATCTGTCAAGTTTAATAATAAGCAAAATATACACACATTAAAATGAGCTGATAATGCAACCGAGTTTTCTTGTACCAGTCTGTATGCTAAAATTCTGATCTAGTTTTGAATTAACTGGACCTTGTGCCTTATATTAACACGGTCTCACATGAGTTCAGTAATAAACGAGATACAGTTATATTAATGATGTCAAGGGACTCAAATGAGTTCAGTAATAAATTAGATCCAGTTATATTAATGATGCCATCTTGCATCTGACTGCAATACATTCTTGTGACTCTTTTGATTAGAATTTGATCAAAGTTTTTAAATAGTCTGATATTATCAAGATATGGTGCAAGTTTCATTATGGAAAGGTCTGCACATATTTATGTATTGTATTGCCAGGGCTTGTCACAGTTCTAGAGACTGATTTATAGTTTGCTCAGACTTGTTCAATATTTTATCAATGTTTTAGGCTGGTTCTATAGCAACCAAGGTATGTTCGTATTAATGAGATGATCTTGATCTGATTGGTTGAGTATGTGTTACTTCTCGAGATACCGTATTTCCCATCTGATTGGCTGTGTTACTTCTCTAGAGGCCGTATTTCTCATCTGACTGGCTGTGTTACTTCTCTAGAGACTGTATTTCCAATCTGATTGGCTGAGTGTGTTACTTCTCTAGTGACTGTATTTTCAATCTGATTGGCTGTGTTACTTCTCTAGAGACTGTATTTCCAATCTGATTGGCTGTGTTACTTCTCTAGAGACAATTTCTCATCTCATTGGCTGTGTGTATTACTTCTCTAGATACTATAGTTCCAATCGGATTGGCCGTGCTATTTCTCTAGAGACTGTATTTCCAATCTGATTGGTTGTACTATTTCTCTAGAGACTGTATTTCCAATGTGATTGACTGAGTGTGGTACTTCTTTAGATACTGTATTTCCAATCTGATTGATTGGCTGTGCTATTTCTCTAGATACCGTATTTCCAATCTGATTGGCTGTTACTTCTCTAGAGACTATTTCCAATCTGATTGACTGAGTGTCCTACTTCTTTAGTTACTGTATTTCCAATATGATTGGCTGTGCTATTTCGCTAGAGACTGTATTTCCAATCCGATTGGCTGTATTACGTCTCTAGAGACTGTATTTCCAATCTGATTGGCTGTGCTTTTTCTCTAGAGACTCTATCTCCCATCTGATCGACTGAGTGTGTTACTTCTCTAGAGTGTGTTACTTCTTTGCATATCAAAGGTGAGAGTTTACTGTTATATTCTTACAATACTACATATCTAAGGAGAGGGTTTATTGTTATATTCTTACAATACTACATATCTAAGGAGAGGGTTTACTGTCATATTCTTACAGTACTGCATATCTAAGGAGAGGGTTTACTGTCATATTCTTACAATACTGAATATCAAAAGAGAGGGTTTAGTGTCATATTCTTACAATACTATATATCTAAGGAGAGGGTTTAGTGTCATATTCTTACAATACTATATATCTAAGGAGAGGGTTTACTGTCATATTCTTACAATACTATATATCTAAGGAGAGGGTTTACTGTCATATTCTTACAATACTGCATTTCTAAGAAGAGGGTTTACTGTCATATTCTTACAATACTGCATATCTAAGGAGAGGGTTTACTGTCATATTCTTACAATACTGCGTATCTGAGGAGAGGGTTTACTGTCACATTCTTACAATACTGCATATCTGAGGAGAGGGTTTACTGTCATATTCTTACAATACTACATATGACTGCTTTGTGAATTGGTCAACAGCTATAATATGTAAGCTAGATGAGTGATATCTTGCTAACTTGGTCCTCTGGTTTATGTCCACTTAGCACAGTTTCAATTAAATATTTATTTATTGAATTGTGTACATGTAGTTGTGGTTCTTTAAACAGTAGGACATGTAATGTATGTTTGGTTGTAAGACGTGTGTACTTTTCCAGTTTGCATTGTTAACCACGTATATGAAGTATACATTTAAGAATGGGGAAGGGGTGGGTTGAAGGTGGTTTTGTAATTTATGCTATGTGGAAGCCATGAATTATATTCTTTTAAAATCCCAGACCAAACACCGTCTCCCAATATTAAATGGCAAGTGGATTAATGGTAGTTTTATCTAAAGTAAAATAAAGTAATTAGATTTCAATATCATTAGAAAATTGCTGACAGAGAATTACATTATTTCTGTAAGTATTTTGCATGTGAAATTATTGCTTCATTTTCTGAAAACAAATGTAGTAAAATTATTTTTGGATACTGTGTAGGTCAAACATTTCCTGTAAGTTTGTTTGGGACAAATGAATGTACTTGTTAAACTGATTGTTCTTTTTGTGTTTTTATAATGTGAGAATCATCCCATGGCAGCAGCTTTACAAGCTAATAGATCAAACACTACAGAAAATGTCTGCGTAGAAAGGATGAGTGCAATAAAGCTTTAAGATGTACATTTATTGTTCAATATTTTATCTCTATGCTTAAGACTCAGAACAGCTTATTGGATGATTTTACATTACAAATATTGTATAATACTTTACACAGAAGATTGGTTTGATTCCAATTGAAAATGGTACCAATCTGACATCTGCTATGGCTTCCATATCTTGTTAGCACTGTTCCTGAATGAAAAGTCATATCAAAATGGGGGTTTCACCAGAAGTCTGCATATGATGTAGTTGGTTCAAAATTAAAATATTGCCAATCTGACCTCAGTTATGACCACCTTGAAGATCATGTTATCACTGTACTTCCTAGTTCAGTAGTCATATCAACATGGCATTTTGACTTAAGGGACATATTATGAGATCTAGCTGTGCCTGAATGAAAATGGTGCCAATCTGACATCCAGTATAGCTACCATCTTGAAAATATCTTAATCACTAATGCACACATATCTAAAACCATATATTCGCCGAGTTTTCTCCAGAAGACTTCTTATATTGTTTGGTTGGTTATACATGAAAATGATACCTATCTTAAATTCAGTTTTACCTCCATGGCAGCCATCTTGATTGTTGTTATAGCAACAGTAGCAGTAGTAGTAGTAGTTGTTGTGATGGTGGTGGTAGGGGTAACAGTTTTAGGAAGAGGATGAGAAAGAAGAAGAAGGGGAGAAGAGGACTTCAACACATATTAGTTGTTTTTGTTCGACTAAAAATATAAAGAGAGAGAGAAAGGATAGGTGGAAGTAGCCAGGTTATTGAGGTCAAAACGTAACTCAAATACATGTATGAACACTTCGGTGCTTCGCACTGATAACTGGGCCCTTATTCGTTCTTCATTCCTGCATTTGATTGAACAAGCCACATGAATGAGGTATACATATCGTAACAGACGTCATTTGATCCCCGAAAAATCCCTGAAGTTATTGTTTACAATAACATATATCACCCAGGTAATGTATGTTATTCTTGAGTTAGCTGGCTAGACCTCCAGGTAAGGTGATCTATTCATAACCTAGATCGTCTCTATATGCTAAAGAAATTCTCGGCAGTGTTTGACTGGTTTGTTTATACAACAGGATTTTGCCTACGGAATGAGGACAATAAACGTCATGTAAATTCAAGAAGATTGGATTTTAAGGGATTTATAAAATTTTGTAAGTATCAGTCTTCATATGATTATAAAAGTTCGTGTTACCTGCGTTCACAACTGGGGTGGGTGGGGGACTATTATGTAGCCAATACATTTTGCAGTTATCTGTCTACACATGCACATTCATATCACCTGTTTTCACAATTACGGAAATTTGTATCTAGTCAGTGACATAACTGTCGAAGGTATTTATTGTTCAGTAATTACACAGATTCATAGCATGGTTGAGCTCCGACTTGATACAGATTCACAGACTGGTTGAGTTTAGTCTGGGCATTCATTGATAGCATGGTTTAGTTCCGACTTCATACAGATACATAGAAAGACTTGATACAGATTCACAGAATGGTTAAGTGTAGACTGGGACAAACATTGATAGCATGGTTTAGTTCGGACTTCATACAGATGCATAGAAAGACTTGATACAGATGCATAACAGGGACGCACGCAGAATTATTTTCGTGGGCAAACATGTAGTGGTCAGTTATTAAGTTTTGCGGATGTTGGCCAAAATATGTTTGGAGGGGAAATCTGAGGATGGGTTGCATCCCCTTGTCCCTATGTGTTGGCGTCCCATAACTGAATTCAGGCTTCACACATGCATGGTATTGCTGAGTATAGACTTCACACTAATAAGCAATCTGGTGCATATATTTGTTGAAACGTTAATAATCTTATAAGGTTTAAAAATGTTGGTACCACAAGGATTATGCATCTTTCTGCTAGTTTCATGTCGCTGAACTACGATATGAAGGAATGAAGATGTCCATCATGTTATCATTAAAACTCTAGATGTTTCAGGTTTGTTTATTCAGCAAATTAATGTAGCCCAAATCAATAAATAAATAAATAAATAAATACATCATCAGTCACGCTTATTTTGCGCATGTTTGCACAAGGCATTGTTGTCAAATATCTTACAAATACAAATTTCTGTGAATAGACCGATATATACCGGAACGTGTGTATTGGACCTGTCAAAATTCTTGATGCTTCTTTTCTTTTGTAATAAACTACAATGCAGTATATATAAAGATAATACTAAGTTAACTTATGCCGTAAGAAATGTATTGTAATAGTGTCAGAGTAAACACTTTGTTAATGAGGATATAAAATAGCATCTTGATTGGTTTTATACGTCTGATTATCCAAACGACCATGCCTTACACTGTGAAACAAAGAAGAAATTGTCTTTAAGATCTAAAGATGGACTTAATGGAAACTAGATGAGGAACATGCTAGTCCAAGGTCGAAAATTTTTTCGAAATAAATTGGCACAACACCAATTTAGAAGGCAAAATGAATTGTAGGGCCGGTATTTGAAAAAACAATTAGGTCATGTGCTGCATACAAATCCAATATTTAAATAGATTGAAATGAACTTCACAAATCTAAGAGAGTAAGCATTAAATGGGACCGTATGAAATAAATAAGACATCAAGTTCGCCATTCTATATAAGCAAGTAGAAATGAACCGTACAAAATTAAGAGTGTAAGATGAGGATTATTTATTACAGTGATTTACTTTTATATTAAACATGATTATTGATAACTATGATCTTCATTTTTAGTCATGAAGGTCATTTACAAAAATCATTTACTTTTATGTTTACGGGGACTATTTATTAAAATGGTTTTACTTCTATGTTTTTTACAATTGATTGACAAACCGCAACTAAGACGGCGGATGACAGACGCTGAGCCATTCCATGAAATCGGCCTTCGGCCAAGTGAACTAGAACAAGTGCGCGATGCACATGTTTGCAATGCGAGCGCACTTCTCAATCGTTAATTTTCTTCCCAGCAGCTGGCACTGAACTGAAACAATTATATAAGATGTTCACAAATACTAATACATTGTTAATGCTGGTTGAATAGTCTTTCCCATTTTTTTTAAAAAGAAAATCATGCAATGTGTTTCTATTTGCACACCCACATAGTCAAGACTTAGTTTTGTAGTGCGTAATAGTACGTGTTTACTTGATGCCCGAGACATTTTTATTTTACACAAAAATTGATATTTCTGCTACAGTTTCTAAATTAAAAATCAATTATGTACATGGATTCTGTCTGGAAATTTGTTCTCCATCTTTTACAGCCCTGTCCTAAATTCTAGATTGTGCTAGTTTAACAGCTCACTTCACCTAGAGTCAGTACGTCTCGATCCAAAGTCAATTTAAACGTCATAATGGCCACAGCAATGCCACAAAAATCTCTTTGCAGTTTGGTCGAGGAAGGGACTCTGGAACTACAAACGGAAGGTATGTAATAGATAAATTGAACGAAAAACATATGAAACTGCACATATAAAATGACACGTGCACCGACTATATGATAAGTAACAATGCTGCATGATGACGTTACTGATGTAAACATATAGAGTGCGTGGGAGGTTGACCGACTGCAATGTCCATTCCCAAAAGTGATTCGCCTGTGCGGATGGATGTACAGTTATAATTATATTCAGCATAATGCCAGTAAATATCTTGATTATTTTTTGAGATGTCTTATATTAAATATCGTTATTAAAAAGCAAGCCAGGACCTAGGGCAAGGCGAACGAGGCAACCACCTTGGGCCCCGCGCTTCTCCGCAATGCAGTTTTTTGGCTTGGGGCCACGCGCTCATCGCTTGCTACCTTGGGCCCTGCATGCTGCCTTTGTCCCCAAACATCCTAGGCCCGGGCCTATTAAAAGATGCCACACATATACGGAAGTACTATGGTAACGAGAGTCTCAAAGTGAAGGATCGGCTAATAAGTAAAGAAAACTACTATCCTTGAAGATATTATGTATGCCTACTTGGTGTTATTTGCACTGTTTTAACATAAATTTCATTTCCAGTTTAAATCAGATGACTGCGGGAAACGGTGACAAACAGACACGTTACAGATTCTAGGTTATGCAAGGGGAATTACTCTGATGTCGCTGTATTATCGAATAAATATTTTTACGACTGCATATAACTGACCTTATTTTAGGATGTTGATGTTTAAGCTGCACAAAATGTAAATCAGTTTGAAAATGTAATACTACTTCAATGGCTCTCATTCTGTCATCTGTACCCTCAAGAACAGAAACTTGTCCGAGAGAATTAAAAGAATAGATATGTAACCACTAGTGACCGGGAGATAGGGGGAGACGTAGAGGTGCTAATCTTTTAGGAAACTTCTACTGGGTGCCCGTAGATCCTAACGATCGGTTACCCGGGTACGCGATCAAAGGGAAATTGTATTAAATGTGAACCTGAACTGCTTTGTTGTAGGTTCACACATTCCAACTCCCAAGCGAGGTATGAACGTAATTATTGCTAATATATGTGGCAGAAAAGCGTAATCTGAACATTAAGATCAGTCTGTATGTTACTTGCCTTAATTACAGAAAACTGTATGAAAATGTACCTTTATGTTTGCTGCTTACCTGGATCTGCAGTTAAAATTTTTGTCACACATCGGCTAAATCAATGTATATTAGTAGTTAGTTCAAGAGTATAGTCTCTATAGTGCTATTGGTTTGTCCTTTTCCAGATGAATCGTGTTTTGAGCTTAACAAAATCTCTCGCTTTTAACATTTTTCAGTCGTATAACATGCATCAGTCAGATCGATTGTGCCTGTTTATTACGATATTTGGCGCCATTTATGTTCAATTTAGACTAGTCTGTTACGTGTGTTGTATCAAACAGAATGAATCTGAGACAACGTGGTTTCACAATCAAGAAATCGGTTTGTTTTCTTGGAACTGTTTCATGTATATTATAAATAGAAAATAAGGAAATTATACAGAGGTCTAACGAGGAACACATAGGATCGTATCGTTCTTTCCAATTTAACGATCAGCCATATATGTTATACATACTAAAACAAAAATAAATAATAAATTGTAAATAGGTGCAGTGCGTCATTTTCCTTTGGCCAGTGAGAGGGCAGTATTCCATTCAGCGAGTTGCACTTGCATATTAAGATAGCGCGATCATGGCAATGTCGAGCGATAACGTGGGATAATGCTCTGGCATTCCTTAAAGGTATGATAGTAAGCCAGATTTTGAACAGGCATACAAATTTGAATGCCTGAGTTGAGTTATTTGAGCAGCAGGGAGGGTGAACAGACCATTTTGCTGGAGACCTTATTTATGAAAAATAAACCTTCCTACGAAAATGAAATCTCAAGGTCAATAAGGTTAAACCAAAACCTGTCAGGCCATGAGATTTCTCTAATTGGGTTAGCTCATTTTGTTACATCAGCGTTTTTATTTTCAGGCATGTTTCGTTTACGTGCTGGTCACTCAACGCTGGTCGTTCACCCTCCCTGCTGCTATAATTAAATCATTACTGTTATATCAATAATGATAGGAGAATCTCACACAACTAGATTAGCTCGAGAGCGACTAGAGGCAATTAAGAAATATTTACCCGTCCGTAATTCTGTCAAGCAGCAACTACAAGAACGTCAGGAGTCTCAAGTGGAATTTACAGAAGGTACTGAACAATTATTTAAACCGATTGTCGAACCAACAAAGAAAATTGTTACAGCAACTGAGGCAACACAAAGAGCTCTTGAAAGATTACCTGTTGATATTGCTGGCCGTATTCAAGCAGCTCAACCACCATCACCACCACCACCTAAACCACCAAGAACCAGAATATAATAGATAAATTTACGCCTGAAGGTATTGCTACTATCAAGGACAAAGACAAAATAGTTGATATTGCCGCGTATGGATATTATGAAAGAGAAAAATATGTAAAACCAGAACATGTTAAATCTCTAAGCTCTGCCAATTGGATCAAGGATGTATATCGCATCGCTACTGGTATTCCAGTAATTAGATCTAATGAAGATATTGTTAATTTTAATAAATTTGATGATATTGTACATAGATATATAGAAAAAGCTAAAGAAACTAAACGATTATTACCATCACCACAACGATCACTACGACTACTACCACAACAGTTGTCATCATCACCACAACGATTACAGTAAATACAACGTCTACAACAAGAGCTGCAAGAACGAGAACAACAACAAGAACAACAATTTCAAGAAATAATGAAACAATTGCAATCACCACGACAACCAGTCAAAACAACAAGTGAGGAAGAATATCAAGATCCCCCCGGTGCCACTGGAAGTGGTTTAGGAAGTGGCCTTATTACTTGTCCCAATAGCGTCCCTGCCGATGTTGAAAGACTAGAAATCCACATTGGAGGAAAACGAGCTGGTAATAATTACCCATGAAATCATTAATGAAGCAGCTGATATTTGTAAAAGATTATTTACAGGTGGTGTTATGGATATTAATGTATATCGGTCCCTCATTAATGAAATCGCCGATGATTATCATAGTGACTAAGTCACTGGATTGAGTATGTAATTAGATGCAATTAGTGATAAAATAACTTAATAATAAGATGATCATACATAATACTCAACGCAAACCAACCATGGTCAGGGTAATAAATTCACGATTACCAGTATGCAAAACGACCTACGGAGATGGACTAGGTGATGTTGTTCAAGGTCTATTTAGAAGGATAGCCCCAAAAGCAATACCGCTTGCAAAGCAACTAGGAATGAAAGCTATTGATGTTGTTCGCGATAAAGGTGTTGGCGCTGTTGGTGATGTTGCTAGCAAAGCATTTTCAGCAATCAAGGATAGACTAGCACGATTAATACGACGAAAACCTCAGTCACCAGTGAAACTGGCCAGCACTGAAGTGATGCCCGCAAATGTCAGTAAAATAATAAATCAAACTGCTAATCAAAAACTAGCAGAGTTAGCTGCCAACACTAATGTTGGGTTAGAAAAAGAAAAAACATATAACCGCTAGTCTGATAGCAGGAAGCGGTCTTGGTGTTAGACGAAGACGATAATAATAAAGATGTTCAAGCTTATGTCTGATCCCGCATTTGACATGGACGCACCAGTACTTAAAGATGAGTCTGTGCGCGATTATCAGTATTATTCTTATGACGCGCGAATTCCAGATCAGCGTGGACGAATTGAGCTGCAAGTTAAAGATACAAGCAGATATTTCTTACCCGCTGAGGCATTTATTGAAGTAAAAGGTGAAATTTTAAGAGCAGATAATAATGCTGCGATGGATGAAAATTATATGATTGGTTTTGTTAATAATGGTATTATGGCGTTGTTTGACAGAGCTACGTATATGATTGATGGAAAAAATATTGAAACAATTCAGAAAGATGTTGATGTTGCTACAACAATATTAAGTCTAGCAAGATACAGCGATGATTATTCAAGATCAGCTGGTCCGTCAATGATGTTACCAAGGATACAGCTGATCATCCAGATAACAGACAACATTTATTAACACAATTGACATTAGCCAGTGCAGTTGATCCACAACCAGCAGGAATGATAGTTAGACCCGCTGCAGCATTTTCAACGCTACAAAGAGTCAATCCAGGATTCAACTTAGGATTTGCGACGCGTGAAACAATGTTACAAGGTAATAACAGAAATTTTTCATGTGCGATTCCACTATCACACATCTTTGGATTTTGTAGAAATGTTAGAAAAGTTATTTTCGGAGCCAAGCATACAGTTGTACTCGTACGAAAGGCTACAGATGATGAGGCAATATGGCGTGTTATACCAGCAGCTAATCCAGAACAACATGTTGGAAAAGTAATACTAACAAAACTTTCTCTGTGGATGCCAGTAATGACTCCAACAATAGCTGAAGAAGAACACCTGCTTTCTTTTGAGTCAAGGCGGTAAATCTGCTTTATCATGGTTAACAATGACCACAGATGCCGTGCAGAGCGCTGTTAATGGTTTATTTACTTGGCATATAGCTTCTCAGCAAGGTGTTTCAACACCAAGACATATATTTATTGCATTACAAGATGCTGCACGAGTAAATTCACAAAATCACAGCATAATGATATTTGATAAACTCGGTGTTTCTGAAGTTTCATTGAGAATAAATGGACATCAAGAACCAGCTGAAGATATATTATTAAATTTTGAACAAAATCATGTTGCACGTGCATATCATCGATTATGACATTCATGGGGCGTGATCAAAATGTTGATTATGGTTTACAAATATCACAGTTAGATTTTACAACGCTGTATCCGATTTATTACTTTTCGCTGGAACATTTAGATTTTACCAGACAGTCCGTCGTTGACATACATTTTCGAGCTCGCGTAAACCGAGGAGTTATTGCTACTTACAGAGCAATTGCTGTCATACTCAGCGATAAATCAACGCTGCTCGGTGTTGGTGGACAAATGCGAGTCGTTGATGCCCCAGTAGAAAATATGTAAATAGAACGCAGAGCGTTCTGACCCTGATTTAAAATCAGGATGATAATTATAAATGTCATATCAACATGTTAATGTCAGACTGACTCCTGGTCAGATTAAAAAGCTACAATCATCATCAAAAAATAATTGTGCTGTAAAAATATCACTAAAGCGAGAACAAATCGCAGGTGGTCCGAATAAGCTATCATTATCAGAACGCCAGCATAGGCATTTCAATGAAGCCAAAAAAT
>JAECUM010006346.1:0-21222 GCA_016617855.1 Megalonaias nervosa | reverse complement strand
ATATATATATATATATATATATATATATATATATATATATATATATATATATATATAAATGGGTATATTAGCCAAAATATCACAACATACATATAATAATCTGATAGGTATATTAACATAAATCTCACATTGTACACATAATAATCTGATGGGTATAAAAAATATCACATTGTACACATAATAATCAGATAGGTATGTTAACATAAATGTCAAATTGTACACATAATAACCTGATAGGTATATTAACATAAATACCCAGCATATGCATGATAATCTGATTGATATCTGAACCTAAATTTTGTCACAGCATATATGTAATACAATAGTTGTATTATGGTAACCTAAATATTACTCTATACACATGATAACAGATATTCTAAATTAGATATTTCTCTTTTTTTGTGAATGATTGTATATGGCAAGATGCAGAGACAGCTTTTAGAAATGGGACAAACTGTTGTATTTTTAGAAATGGGATAAACTGTTGTATTTTTAGAAATGGGATAAACTGTTGTATTTTTAGAAATGGGATAAACTGTAGTATTGAGATAAAGTGAAGAGAGCTTTTGGAAATGGGATAAACTGTTGTATTGAGATAAATTGGAGAGATGTTTTAGAAATGGGATAAACTGGTATTGGGATAAAGTGGAGACAGCTTTTAGAAATGGGATAAACTGTTGTAGTGAGATAAAGTGGAGAGAGCTTTTAGAAATGGGATAAACTGTTATATTGAGATAAAGTGGAGACAGCTTTTAGAAATGGGATAAACTGTTGTAGTGAGATAAAGTGGTGACAGCTTTTAGAAATGGGATAAACTGTTGTATTGAGATAAAGTGGAGACAGCTTTTAGAAATGGGATAAAGTGTTATATTGAGATAAAGTGGAGACAGCTTTTAGAAATGGGATAAAATGGTATTGAGATAAAGTGGTGACAGCTTTTAGAAATGGAATAAACTAGTACTGAGATAAAGTGGAGACAGCTTTTAGAAATGGGATAAACTGTTGTATTGAGATTAAGCATACAGATATGTAGATGGTTGTATCTTACATTAAGTGAATTATTAACAGGTATGAAAAATATTTTTTCAGTCTATAGGTCTGTGACTTTTTGTTCAAATTTTATTTTGATACAAAGTAAGAGCACTTGCATATGGGAATGATGAGATTTTTTTCCATCTTTCCCCGCCCCCATATCAAATAATCATACATATTAAGGATGTTGAAGACCAGGTGGGTGACACAACAAAGGCATTCAGAACATAGTAAATCTCCCACATTGCAGTGCCAGCTGCTAATCATATTAATTAAAAACTTCCTGTGGGAAATATCATACTCACTCACTTCTAATGTGATTTGACTGTAAGTCAACCCCCACCACTCTGCATGCCCATACCCTCCTTTTAGTTTTCCAGAAAGCAAATTTCTTACAGTCAAACCAGTCCATTTGTAAAGATGACTGACATGTTATGCTTGAGTCATAGTTGCACTTCACAAAAATAAATTAGCTAAATGGCTCTGTAGATAGATACAGGGAAGTCCCACAATAAAACATTTCATTATAGCACTTACTGGCTAGATAGATACAGGGAAATCCCATAACAAAACATTTCATTATAACACTAACTGGCTGGATAGATAGATACAGGGATATCCCGTAACAAAACATTTCATTATAACACTAACTGGCTAGATAGATACAGGGAAGTCCCATAATAAAACATTTCATTAAAACACTTACTAACTGGCTAAATAGATACAGGGAAGTCCCACAATAAAACACCTCATCATTACACTTGCTAAATGGCTCTGTAGATAGATACAGGGAAGTCCCCATAATAAAGCATTTCATTATAACACTAACTAACTGCTAGATACATACAGGAAAGTCCCACAATAAAACATTTCATTATAACACTAACTGGCTAGATAGGTAGATACAGGGAAGTCCCATAATAAAATATTTCATTATACACTAACTGGCTAGATAGATACAGGGAAGTCCCATAATAAAACATTTCATTATAACACTAACTGGCTAGATAGATAGATGCAGGGATGTCCCATTATAAAACATTTCATTATAACACTAACTGGCTAGATAGATAGATACAGGGAAGTCCCACAATAAAACATTTCATTATAACACTAACTGGCTAGATAGATACAGGGAAGTCCCACAATAAAACATTTCATTATAACACTAACTGGCTAGATAGATAGATACAGGGAAGTCCCATAATAAAACATTTCATTATAACGCTAACTGGCTAGATAGATAGATACAGGGAAGTCCCATAATAAAACATTTCTTTATAACACTAATTGGCTAGATAGATACATACAGGAAGTCCCATAATAAAACATTTCATTATAACACTAACTGGCTAGATAGATAGATGCAGGGAAGTCCCATAATAAAACATTTCATTATAACACTAACTGGCTAGATAGATAGATACAGGGAAGTCCCACAATAAAACATTTCATTATAACACTAACTGGCTAGATAGATAGATACAGGGAAGTCCCATAATAAAACATTTCATTATAACACTAACTGGCTAGATAGATAGATAGATACAGGGAAGTCCCATAATAAAACATTTCATTATAACACTAACTGGCTAGATAGATAGATAGATACAGGGAAGTCCCATAATAAAACATTTCATTATACACTAACTGGCTAGATAGATAGATACAGGGAAGTCCCACAATAAAACATTTCATTATAACACTAACTGGCTAGATAGATTGATACAGGGAAGTCCCATAATAAAACATTTCATTATAATACTAACTGGCAAGATAGACAGATACAGGGAAGTCCCACATATTTTGCTATCTCACCAACAGTTTTATGTGCAAGCTTTAATTTTTGTTCGGGACACAGTCCAGTTTATGCTGCAATTATTAAATCTACATTACAACAACAACAGCAGCCAAAAAAGCCCCCATGGTTGAAGAAGAAGCAGAACAAATGGGGAAAGGGCTCAGCATGCCATAGATAGTGGTTGCCATGAGTTGTGACTACATTCAAATGAAAACTTTTCACCTCAAAAAATCTTATGTGTCACTGATTAAGTGTATTGATTTGGAAAAAAGTTGTCATCCTCTGCTCCAACTTGTCAAGAAATAATTTTCTTCTTGGAATATTTCTAATAGGTACATGGGTTAATCCTTAACTGCAAACACTTGAATCAGTACATAAAAATATTACATACAGATAGAAACTTTACATTGTGCCACCAATCTAATCCGATGAAAATGAAAAATAGGCTGCTAGTTTGCCTCCATTTACTTAAAAAATGTGTATTATTTTATTCCCAATCATACTTTGCACAGACATTATAAGATTTTGTTGGGATAACACAGTTTATGAATTCATTTGCATTTCAGATGGGTTTGTCCTCTCCTCATCATGCATTCAGTCATTAAATCCTATTTTGCATACCCGTGCAATGTTTGCCATTGTAATATGTGTATTGAAGAGTTTGTTACAGGCAGTCACATTCATTGATTGTGTAACAAAAATGTGCAAGACATCATATTTGGTGCATAAATTGGCATTCATTATTCAAGTTCTTGTGATTGTTGGCTTCATTATTAATTTGTTCACAGATCCATTGGTCATCAAAAGAAACACTGGCACATTAAGTTCCATGAACTAAACACTGGCACATTAAGTTCCATGAACTAAAAGCAGGTCTTCATTTTACAGTGTTTCTCATGAATGAAGGGTCTGCATGTAAAACTGCCTATTAGGACATGATGTCTTCCTTTGATACATTAATAAAGTGGGGGTTGGGTGGGCTTGAGGAACTCCATGGCCTGGCTTTTTTAAATATGGGAATGGTGTAGAACAAGAAATAATTGGATCAATACTTGACATCTGTCAGACACATCGAACATGGAGGCTGATTTTCTATCATGCAAATGAAACCATGATTCTGAATGCATGATGAGGCCTGAAATTTTCCAGGAGATTGAACATAATTTGGTAAATGTGATTTTGACCCTTTTGACTTGAGACTAAATTTGTCAGTTGCCAAGATATATTTCATAAAAACCAGACTCCACTGTGTTCCCCAAACTAGACTTTCATGTCAGATCATTTATACATAACTGTTCAAAACATCTGAGATTCTGTTTCTTCTGCATGACTCCACCATTATGCATCCATTAAAAAAGCTCTACTTAGAAGTCTTTTGATTATCAGGAAGGCTATGGAAAAAGAAACTTACTGCAGTCAGTTTCTGATACTTTAGGCTCCACTTGCAGATTGTCAACCCAGTTACAATACTGGACATATCTCCAGTGATTGCAGTGCTTTTGTGACCAAAGACAGATCAGTCTATTTTGTTCATTTGTACATTTTGTTTTGGAGTCCTTGGCTATGCGATTTTGTAATAGATATGGATATCAGTTATTAGCACAGTTCTTGTTTTGTGAGATGGTTCTGATTATTTTCCACACCCATTGCTTACATTTCTTAGGAGATGAGTGTTTAACAAGAGACCTAATTTACCCATTAATGTAGTTACATGGAATGTTCATATCCTGCTTAGACACTTGTAATTGCTTTCACTGGTTTTAAAATTCCCTTTCAGTTTCCCTCAGTCCAAACCATTTCATTTATGGCATTGCATTCTGGGTAAAGAGGGCAAACACTTCATTTCTTTGAGCTTAGAAATGTAAATGTATATAAGAACAGTGTTACCTTTGTTATAGGTGATCATAAGCAATCATGTGCAGGAAATCATTTGGGTAAAATTGGAATAGCCGATTAGCCAATTACATACCAGACAGACAGACAACTTGAAGATATTTGGATAGGACAAAGTCTTTGTTAGCTTCCAGGTCCATTTATGGGCATTGAATAGGGACACTTATTTCAAGATGGCTAAAATCCAACTTGCAAGCTGCTGCTATCAATATGATATTTTACACTAGATAGTACAAGAATGGCAGTCACTAGTGCTTCTTTTTCAGTATGATAAAACCTTCATGTGTTTCTGTGCCATAAAACATCAAACCAATCAAAACCCATTTAACTCCAATGATGGCTGCTGTTCTGTGTTGTACGTTGCTCCCATTGCCTCAGCATGATGTGACTTTTATGTGTAGCTGTTGTTATATATATTTAATTTGTATTATTTGTTGTCTTTTCTTAATGATTTATGTTATGCATATCTGTATTTTGTACTTGAACATGTCCAAAATCAAGTTCATTTTGTTCCAGACCAGTGACATTTATTTTGTAAACAATGTAATACATAGCTAATATTTCTCTAAGATTATAGGTTAAAGGTTAAAGGTTAAAGATTATAGGTTATATATTGAGATCATTATATTTGGAAGTTAGCATGTTTATTTGAATCTTAGTCTAGGATATAGTTTTTCTCTTGGAAATTCCTAATCTTGTTGACAACTTTGAATGTTTTTGAGAGGAGACACCTACATCTAGGCTCTATTTTTTTTTTCTTAGCTTTTTTTATATAATATTGTTTAATCGAGAAATTACTCATTCTTGCCTTAACATCTGAAGCAGAATCATTCTTATTGTGGTGTTCAGATTTTGATTTGGGTGCATTTATTCAAATAATTATTCACTGGAATTACAAAGCATTCAGTAATGATTTAGGACAGAACCATTCATTTGGAATTATAGTGAATTCAAACAAGGACATTTCTGGATTATATTATTGTGTTACATCAAAAGACTGTTAGCACATCATCACCAGCCATGCCTCTGGCACATTAATATGCTTGAGATTACAGGCTCATCAAGACATTTAGTACTGGAATTTAATTGAAATACCAAAATGCCAAAGGAATTCAATTGGAATTCAAACATTTTGGACATGTGATAGAACTTTTAGGACTATTTAATTCACAATACTGTAAGATCTTTTTAAATTTTCACTTTGTATTCTAGAGAAATAAATTATTTGTTGCATTTAACAAAATTTGTTAGTTTTTGCTCTTTTCTGTAGACCCTAGAATCATAAACTTTTTCTATGAAACACTGTATGAAATCAAGCCCATGCAACCTTCAACTTGCCTGCCATGGCAGTTATCTTGAAAACTTATTATTGCTGTTGTCTTTTGAATACAGGGTGATATTGTCATGAGTTTTCACTACAATAGTTCCCATGTTATGCAGGGGTCTGATCTAATCTAACAAAATGTTTGCTGTGGTGCCATCTTGAAATCCTGGTTATGACTTCCCTGCTGAATGGATGGTTCTGCTGATTCTTTTTTTTATAGTTTATCCAAAATGATCTCATCACATGGCTTTCATAGGGGCCATCTTTAAAGTCTTATTTTCTCCAGTCTAAAAAAAGATCTACATATTGAAGATGGATTTTGATCCTAAATGAAAATGTTGTTAATATGACCTCCTGATATGGCATCTTTTGTGTCCATCTTGAAAACCTAGTTTTAGCTGCTTGTTCTAAAAGTTTGGCTATATTGACATGGGGTTTCCCTAAAACACTTCTTGTAATATTTACAAATTGTCATGGATCGATCAATTTTATTAGCTCTGCTTGTCATAGAGCAGAAGACCATCCTTTATGGCCCATTGTCTGTTTGTAGAAGACCATCCCTTATGGCCCGTTGTCTGTTTGTAGAAGACTGTCCTTTATGGCCCGTTGTCTGTTTGTAGAAGACCGTTCTTTATGGCCCGTTGTATGTTTGCAGAAGACTGTCCTTTATGGCCCGTTGTCTGTTTGTAGAAGACCGTCCTTTATGGCCCGTTATATGTTTATAGAAGACCGTCCTTTATGGCTCATTGTCTGTTTGTAGAAGACCATCCTTTATGGCCTGTTATATGTTTGTAGAAGACCGTCCTTTATGGCTCATTGTCTGTTTGTAGAAGACCATCCTTTATGGCCCGTTGTCTGTTTGTAAAAGACCATCCTTTATGGCCTGTTGTCTGTTTGTAGAAGACCGTCCTTTATGGCCCATTGTCTGTTTGTAGAAGACTGCCCTTTATGGCTCGTTGTCTGTTTGTAGAAGAATGTCCTTTATGGCATGTTGTCTGTTTGTAGAAGACCGTCTTTTATGGCCTGTTGTCTTTTTGTAGAAGACCGTCCTTTATGGCCCATTGTCTGTTTGTAGAAAACTTTTCTTATGGCCTGTTGTCTGTTTGTAGAAGACCGTCCTTTATGGCCCATTGTCTGTTTGTAGAAGACTGTCCTTTATGGCTTGTTGTCTGTTTGTAGAAGACTGTCCTTTATGGCCCATTGTCTGTTTGTAGAAGACCTTCCTTTATGGCCCATTGTCTGTTTGTAGAAGACTTTCCTTTATGGCCCATTGTCTGTTTGTAGAAGACCATCCTTTATGGCCTGTTGTCTGTTTGTAGAAGACTGTCCTTTATGGCCCATTGTCTGTTTGTAGAAGACTGTCCTTTATGGCCCGTTATCTGTTTGTAGAAGACCATCCTTTATGGCCTGTTATCTGTTTGTACAAGACTGTCCTTTATGGTCCATTGTCTGTTTGTAGAAGACTGTTCTTTATGGCCCATTGTCTGTTTATAGAAGACCGTCCTTTATGGCCCATTGTCTATTTGTAGAAGACTTTCCTTTATGGCCTGTTGTCTGTTTGTAGAAGACTGTCCTTTATGGCTCGTCTGTTTGTAGAAGACTTTCCTTTATGGCCCATTGTCTGTTTGTAGAAGACTGTCCTTTATGGCCCATTGTCTGTTTGTAGAAGACTTTCCTTTATGGCCCATTGTCTGTTTGTAGAAGACCATCCTTTATGGCCCGTTGTCTGTTTGTAGAAGACTGTCCTTTATGGCCTGTTGTCTGTTTGTAGAAGACCGTCCTTTATGGCCTGTTGTCTGTTTGTAGAAGATCGTCCTTTATGGCCTGTTGTCTGTTTGCAGAAGACTGTCCTTTATGGCCCATTGTCTGTTTGTAGAAGACCATCCTTTATGGCCTGTTGTCTGTTTGTAGAAGACTGTCCTTTTTGGCCCATTGTCTGTTTGTAGAAGACCATCCTTTATGGCCCGTTGTCTGTTTGTAGAAGACTGTCCTTTATGGCCTGTTGTCTGTTTGTAGAAGACTGTCCTTTATGGCCTGTTGTCTGTTTGTAGAAGACCGTCCTTTATGGCCTGTTGTCTGTTTGTAGAAGTTTGGTTTTGCTCCTACTCCAAAGTACTCAGAGGATTGTACACTTTAAAAGGTGCTGCATCAGCATTCAGTATGGCCACTAGAGTGGTGTTGTTGAAAATCTTATCAGTACTTCTATTAGATGGATGGTCTTATCAACAGGGATTTTCACTGGAAGACTCTTTATGGTTTCTACTTGTTCTTTAAGAAAAATTCTTATGATGTATTGTAGCTTCCTATGATATCGTGGGTTCTATGGTGTTGTGGTTTTCAAAATTTTTGGTATTTTTTCTGCATTGCACCACCTATCATGTACTTATATACACTACATGACCATAAGAAGCATTTCTTTATTTCTCTTTGATAAGTTTCTTTTGGATGGCACATGTAGCAGAATGAATGCCATGGACATAGCATCCAGTTTTCGAGTTGATTTACTCTTTGTGCAACTTATACATCAAGTTCCCAACATTAAGACAAGTATATGCCATCGTAAATATATCAGAGTAACTCTCCTTGCATAGCCTAGAATCTACATGGTGTCTGTTTATCAATTATTTCCTGCAGTCATCTCATTTAAACTGGAAATTAAATGCATTTTAAGCAAAGAACAATGATATATATAATATCGTGAAGGTCAGTGTTTTAATTTACTTATTCTCCAATTACAAACTTTAAAACCCATGATACCATAGTAGTACAGTATATATAGTTGGTTCTAAAACAAAAATGGTACCAATCTGTCACTAATATGGCCACAGTATCAGCCATGTTAAAAATCTTGTTATGACTACTCACAACTGCCAAGTCATTTTAGCATGGGGTTTTCACCAAACATTAATTCAGGGTTCACACAATCGTGAAAAGTACTTGAATTTTGGTACTTAGCTTAAAAATTGAATTTGAGGTTGGTTGTATTTGAGCATGGTTGAATTTGAGGTTCATTGCAAATGGAACAGAACTTGAAAATGCTCAGTAGTCTTTGAAAAGTGAATGTCAAAACAAATGTATTTTGTTGAAGAAAAAAATATAAAAAATTTACTGACATAAATATTAAGATCCCCCCCCCACCAATCAGAAACACATTTGCTTATGTATTCATTAAGATTTCTGGTAGGGTTCCCTCCATGTTCATTAGTACTCAGTCTCATTTTGGATTGTAAGCATTACATGATGTGAGTAGATGCTGCATTGACTGGGTCATTAATGTAGATACAAAGTAGGTCAAGTGCTTTATGATGGGAAGCATATTGTCAAACACAAAAATATCCAGACACAATACCCAATGTACATTTGGGTAAGGCCAAGCAATGAAAAATATCCATAGACACAATACTCAATGTACATTTGGGTAAGGCCAAGCAATGAAAAATATCCATAGACACAATACTCAATGTACATTTGGGTAAGGCCAAGCAATGAAAAATATCCATAGACACAATGCTCAATGTACATTTGGGTAAGGCCAAGCAATGAAAAATATCCATAGACACAATACTCAATGTACATTTGGGTAAGGCCAAGAAATGAAAAATATCCATAGACACAATACTCGATGTATATTTGGGTAAGGCCAAACACAATACTCGATGTATATTTGGGTAAGGTCAAGCAATGAAAAATATCCATCGACACAATATTCGATGGATATTTGGGTAAGGCCAAGCAATAAAAAAATCTCCATGAGCACAATGCTCACTGTATATGGTCAAGCTATAAACAGAAAAGCTGTGTTGTTTTTCCTTAAAGACTTTAGGTCAGTGATGGCATTGTAGCCAGTATGTTAAACTGATTTCTAGAACATTACTGTTGGTAATCAAAATGGGACACTTTTGTCCCTGTTGCATCCAAAATCAGCTTGAAAGAATGGACAATGACTTGTAGGATACAGTATTATTTTTACTTACTGAGTTATAATTGATAAGGAAATACTACACGACAAGCTCCAAGTGGAAAATTGCCAGGATTTGGCAATTCTTTTGAAATTATATATGAATATGACCTTAGTTGTAAAGTTCCCACTGTAGTAGGAATCTATAGAGCTACAGTAACTAGATCACTAAGTACAGGAACTCTGAAGTCAAAAGGAAAATGTGAAAAACATACAGAAATGAAATTGATAGTAGACATTAATACAGAATGTATTTTGCTTTGGCATGAAAAGGTCAAGAACACTGGCAAATATGATTGGCAAATATGAGTGGGAAATACTAGGGCTAACTCCCCAAACTGATCTTTACAAGATGACTCACTTCTGCCCCTAAGCACCAAAGCCCACTGAGCTACGGCTTGACCCAGGCCAAGTTTAGTAAAAAAATATTCTTGTTTAAGAAGAAAAATACTCAGTTATAATTATTTTAGAGTCTAAATACCATAATAAATGTTCTTCCTAAGTTTATATATAATTGGCTTGAAAACCAATTGAAAATAGTACTTGAAAATATACATATTTGTCCTTGAAAAG
This sequence comes from Megalonaias nervosa, assembly GCA_016617855.1. Lineage (NCBI taxonomy): Eukaryota > Metazoa > Mollusca > Bivalvia > Unionida > Unionidae > Megalonaias > Megalonaias nervosa. The sequence goes on along the minus strand of JAECUM010006346.1, from coordinate 10,641 downwards.
TGTTTAAATTCCCTGATGAAATATCTGTGTGGTTCTAGACAGCCCTGATTGAAAATGGTGCCAGTCTGACTTCAAATATGGCTGTGGCAGCTATCTTGAAAATTTTTGTTTTTACAACTCCTTTATGGAATGTCACAACCATGGGGTTTTCACCAGAAGACTTATGGGTCATTGTCATGGGGTTTTCAACAGAGTCTTATGGGTCATTGCCATGGGGTTTTCACCAGGAGACTTATGGGTGTCTAGTTGCCATGGAGTTTTCACCAGGAGACTGATGGATCACTGACATGGGGATTTCACCAGGAGACTTATGGATCTTTGTCATGGGTTTTCACAAGGTGACTTTTGGAATATTGCTAGGGGTTTTCACCAGAAGACTTATGGGTCATTGCCATGGGGTTTTCACCAGAAGCCTTGAGGGTATTTAGTTGCCATGGGGATTTCACAAGGAGACTTATGGATCATTGCCATGAGGTTTAAACCAGAAGATTTATGGGTCATTACCATGGGGTTTTCACCAGGAGACTTATGGATCATTGCCATGGGGTTTTCACAAGGAGACTTATGGGTGTCTAGTTGCCATGGGGTTTTCATAATGAGACTTATGGGTGTCTAGTTGGTATTGAATGAAAATGATGCTCATCTGACATCCAATATTTACCATTGTGGTGACCACTTTGAAAATCTTGTTCTCCTTCCAGAAGAACTGATGGTCATATTGACATAGGGTTTTCACGAAAAGTCCTAAATACAGAATGTGCCAATCGTGTATCAAATATGGCTACAATGACAGCCATCTTGAAACCTGAATGGATGTTCATGTTCACATTGGTTATTGCACCAAAAGACTTCTAATGATATTTTGTTTGGCATAATTGAAAATGGTGATAGTTCTACATCTGATATGACCACTATAGCTGTTAATTTGAAAATCTTGTAGCTCATGAATATGAGGGACAGTTTCAACACTTGACAGTTATAAATAAGGAAGGGTCTTGTCTTGTATTTCTGGCCATATTTTTGTTTTGCACAGTACAGTGTCAGATTGTTCAAGGGATGATGCACAGTAATAAATGACAACATGCTGAACATGAATTTTCCCCAGAATACTCTGCTATGAATGACTGCATTGGAAAAATATTGACACCACTGCACTTTATTTAACCCTTTGTGACCATGATTGCTGAGTTGAGTCCTCCATGCTGAATACAGATTATTCTGAACCAAATGCATCAAAAATGAGGTGAATAAATTGAGACTTGTTCCCAGTTTCATTAGAATTTATACAGTAAAGTTGTTTTCCAATGACCAGACATCTAATTGTCATTAACTTTCATAATAGTACCATAGTTATTAAAGTTGTTATCATGATTAACAATTTCATCTAAAAGGATTTGCAGTTATAGTTGTACACAGTGATCTGCAATTGTGGTTGTACACAGTGATTTGCAATTATGCTTGTACATGGTCAGTTCAATTGTTGGTGTTATTTATCTGTTGTGTAAACTTGCACAATGTCAGTAACATCACAATGAGAGATCTTTTCACCCTGCTCTCACTGTAGCGTGACAGGTGCTGTCTTAAAAGGTTTGCGTGTGGAGTTGCAGTATGTAAAGATGGGATGATTGGGATCTTTGTCTTTTTCCATTATCATGTTATTTGCTTTTTCTTGATTTTATTATTATTGTAAAGAGCTGCATTCTTTGTTGCTGTTGGTGTTACTGTTATTAAAACCTGCACATGAAGCCAAATGTGCTACATTCAGAGAGCTAAATTTGCGAGTGGATGATGTTGGCAACATTTTTCTAGTTTCATTTTTGTAGTATACAGTTTCAATCTTTCCATTAATTCTTTATTACTCCTTGTTTATTTATTTGCATATGCTGTTTATTTTAGTGACTGCCTACATAACTGTTTGAGGTACCATGTATACCTATTTATAAGTCGAGTCCAACTGCAAACATTGTAGACCCTCTTCTGCAGTCATATAATTCACCGACAGATCAGGGGCCATGTTGTTTGTTCTGCTGAATACTTGTTATGAACTGGATAGACCCAGATCTGTCTGTGCATTATGTGACACTGATATGGGTCTGTGCAGTTTGAAATGGGATTTGACTCATTCAAGTACATACAGTACATAAATAAGACAGTAACCACTGATTTATCATGAATAAGAAATAAAAATACCTCTCACAAATATCATGATCTGTTTTTATGTTTTAATTTAGTTTCAATTCTGAATACTGACAAATGTTATTTGGAGTCAGGGTGGAGACAGTAGGTGATTTCAAGATTGGAAGACTATACAAAATTTTGTATATCACCATTACATATGCATGAAAATGTGCACATAACAAATGACTGATCAGATTGACTTTACTGGTGCAATATTTTCATACAGTTTTTATGTGCTTGCCAATCAAAGGCATAACATGTTATGTTGTCATCTATCCATCTTACCAGTTTCATGACGACTCACTAACCTGACTGCACCATCCGTGGTTGCAAAGCTTTGTGGATGGCATGCACTGGGGATAAGGAACAGCCCATAATTTGGGTAATCAATGCAATATCATATTTGTGTTATCAAAGCAACACCAAATTTGGGTAATCAGAGTAATAAAATTATTTGAGTAATCCAAGCAATACCATCAGAGCAATGGCACATTTGAGTATCAGAGCAAAACCATATTTGGGTAATCAGAACAATACCATATTTGGGCAATTGGAGTAGTGCCATATTTGGGTAATCAGAACAATACCATATTTGGGTTATCAAGGCAATTCCATATTTGGGTAATCAAAGCAATACTATCAGAGCAATACCATATTTGGGTAATCAAAGCAATACCATATTTGGGTAATCAAAGCAATACCTTATTTGGGTTATCAAAGCAATACCATATTTGGGTAATCAAAGCAATACCATATTTGGGTAATCAAAGCAATACCATGTTTGGGTAATCAAAGCAATACCATATTTGGGTAATCAAAGCAATACTATCAGAGCAATACCATATTTGGGTAATCAAAGCAATACCATATTTGGGTAATCAGAACAATACCATATTTGGATAGTCAAAGCAATACCATATTTGGGTAATCAAAGCAATACCATATTTGGGTAATCAAAGCATTACCATATCTTGGTAATCAGAGCAATACCATATTTGGGTAATCAAAGCAATAAAATATCTTGGTAATCAGAGCAATGCCATATTTGGGTAATCAAAGCAATACCATATTTGGGTAATCAAAGCAATACCATATTTGGGTAATCAAAGCAATGCCATATATGGGTAATCAGAGTAGTGACCATATTGGGTAATCACACCTTCACTAGCCAAAGTTCCAATATATTACCCTATCTTCACCTTGGCAGATCAATCAGATATGTTGGTGCTTCTGGTCTGTGAATTCCATTTGATGTATTATTTTCTTCAATTCTTAATCTTTTTAATTCAGTTTTTCATCTGAAATCACACTAGTTTTTGTTAAATTTCTCATCTTAAATCAGAGTATTTCTTGTCTTAAATCACAGTACTGTACTTGATATCTCTTTGTAACTATACAGTGCATGGTGTTTCACTGACTTGGCGTGTTTCGTTGAGTAATGCATGCTGGCTAAAGTCACAATATTTAATACTTCTTTATGACAATGCAGTGGTCAGTGCCTTATTGAAGCGGCATGGTGCTTCAAGGTAATCAGTGCTGACAAAAGCTTGATGTACTAAGCATTAGAACATTTCATTGTCATGGTAAATTTTGCAATAATTTTACTTCTCTTTTTTTTATTACTCATTTTAAATTACAGTGTATGGTACTTTCTTTGAGACCATACAAGGGTCAAGGATTCATTGACTTGGCATGCTGTTTTGAAAGGAAATCAGAGCTGTCTAAAACTTTCTTGTGCCCAACATAATTATGATATATTTTCTGGGTAAATTTTAGCTTAGACACCAAGTTCTATTTCAGAGGTGCCATGCTAGTCCAGGTAAGTATAAATATTGGACCTGATCACTGGCACAGTATCTTCCTGTTGAATCGGCATGAAACTCCTCAGACAAAATATCCATTAGATTCAACATTGGAGAGTAAGTTGCCAAAGTAGGCAGGGGGCTGGGGGACCTCTAATAATGGGATTAATCAATATTTTAAAGTAAGCAGGAGTGAAGTAAAAATAGCTTGGTGATTTACCCAGCTCCCAGCTGATAAGGAAACCTCTGGGCCATGTAAGAAACTCCTACACTGAGACAGACAGACAAGCTTATCATCATAGTCAGATTGCTATGGTTAGGATGGGGTGCTTCCAATGTTTTAATTAAACTATAGAAGTCCCACCCAGGCTCTATTTTATTGGGAGTTAAACATAGTGAAATATAAATGTAAAGCTTCGAGCCCCCAGTCAGCAATGCTGATGGTTAGATGGTTAAATATACAAAAAAGGTTGAATTCAGTGAATAACAATTTAATAAAAAATCAATAATCAAATGACTCAAATTTCCAATTACACTCCTTCCACTCAACCTTTTAATAAGCCTATTACACCACTTGATTAGCAGTGTGAGATTGATTTCCACCTGTCTTTGTCTGGTGTATACTTTCTCTCTCTTATTTCTCCCACTTCCTTCTCCCCTTCCTCCTCGACTTTTCTCCAAATTCCTTCTCCTCCACCTCCTCGACTTTCTCTAGACTCCTTCTCCTCCTCCACTTTCTCTAGACTCCTTCTCCTCCTCCACTTTCTCTAGACTCCTTCTCCTCCTCCACTTTCTCTAGACTCCTCCTCCACTTTCTCTACCATGACTACTCTTCTGTTGACTTCGACTGTCTCGACTACAGCCTCAATTCCGTCTCCAACTCTTGAAGACTTGGGACCCAATGGAACCCAAAGTTCTGTGTCTCCTAAAAAGCCTCCTGTGAAAATGCAAGGACAGTACAATCTTTTTCCTTAGCCCTCTCATCTCACACTACACACAGCCTATCAGATAATGGCTATCAAATTCTTCAGTCACACATTCGTTCACCTCGAGATACCCATACATTCTTGTATGGTAAAACAATGCCAGAATACAGCACGGTATCAGTTGCTTCTTGTACATACATCAATAAATTCCGTCACATCAATACATATTCCTAATCCTGTTATACTACGCAATATCACAATAATCAGATGCATTTCTTTACCTTACAACTCATACAAAGTACGCAAATATTCAAATATCCATGCTCTGATATATTCACACGTCCATAGTAACTAATCTTACATACTTCAACCATTCCAAATTCACAATTCAAGCATGTGTAAATTCTAAAATAACACATTAATAAAATGCACTAGTTTACTACAAAGTAAAATTCTGACCACAAGCTAACAATCTACATAATTCTGCCTCGCATCTAATAATTCTCGAAGTAAGTTCAAGCCCATTTCTCAAATATGCATGTAAATGAAACACTACAAAGGTATTCTACATAGTAACAATCCTAATAGTTAAGTATACATACTACAAATAATTACAATTATGATGCCATAATATTTTGCAAAAATCGAGCAAATAACTTCCTGACCTTTTAGAAGCTTTGTCTTTCCGTAGAATCTACTTCTAAGTTTTGCCGCCAAATTGCAAGTGGCTTCTTCTCAGAGTAAACCCTATTGATCGACAGTCCCATCAAGGCGAATGCTAAATTTTCTCTTATGCATCTGAAGGATCATTTGGTTCAGAATTGTAATCATAATCTATCTCAATTCTGATTGGATATAGTTGTGAACCGATCCAATAAATCTTAGTGGACCATGTCCCTCTCACTGTCTGTCAATGTGGGGATGCATGAGAACATGCCCCGCTCACCCCGAGGGCTTCCCTTTGATCTTTGGACTAAACTTTAACACATAGGTGTAATAACTACAAGCCTTTGTTTAGATGGTGCGATCTATCACCTTTGCTGATACAAGATTCTGGTCTCCGGCCTGTCATGTAACCTTGCGTAAGAGTTCAGCACTAGCCCGCAGCAATCTTTAGACATCAAACACATGGTCGTGGTAATATTCCCAAGATAGGTAGATTATAGCTTATACATGACTTTATAGTGGGGCTTAGTAAACATGACACACCCCATGCTTGAGAATAAAATCAGGATTTTATTCCCCCCAAATGGTTCTAAATGCAAATGTGCATTACTACACGCAATAAAAGAAACAGAATCATAACAACGCTGCATGCTGACTACAGACACGAATATATACACAACATATGGTTATCTACTGAGTGGTCTATGCAGTTTCAGTGCTCCTGCTCATGAAATCGGTGCCTATGTTCTCGGTTCCTTTCACGTATCTGATCTGCATCTGGTACTGCTGTAAGAATAGCGACCATCACATCAATTGTCCATTTGACAATTTTGCCTGCGCGAGATATGTGAGGGGTTGGCGGTCAGTCTTCAATATGAACTTCTGCCTGTATAAGTACCGCTCAAACTGTGATATTCCAAACACGATCAGCATCTCCAGGTCAGTGGGTGAAATTTCTCAGATGTATTTAAAGGGAAAAGTGTAAGCTTTAAAAGGTATTCTATTGACTTTTGACTGGCTGAACCCAGTGTGTGTGTGTGTGTGTGTGTGTGTGTGTGTGTGTGTGTGTGTGTGTGTGTGTGTGTGTGTGTGTGTGTGTGTGTGTGTGTGTGTGTGTGTGTGTGTGTGTGTGTGTGTGTGTGTGAGAAAGAGAGAGAGAGGGAGCATGCAGATAGGTTGTACAAAGCACAATCTACATTAAAGGATATGCATTGAAAGATGATAACTTTAGTTGTCAAGAATAAAAACAAAAATCAGGGAGGGTTGGATGATGAGTGTGAAAGACTGATTGAAAGAATCTGCATGACATGACTGGAAACCTTGATGGGCAGCATTGAGGAAATACAGTGTGAGCACAGAATATGCAACAAATCTTCACACTTGTGCATAGTTATAAAATACAATCTGCACACCTGTCCACAGTTATGAAAAACAATATGCACACTTGTGCACAGTTATAAAAGACAACCTGCACACTAGTTCACAGTTATGGAAGGCAGTCCTCATTCTTGTCCACAGTTATGTGTTACGAGTCTATGCTCTTGAAATAAGTAACAGAAAAGAGTGAAGACAACAAGCTTTGTAAAATTAACAAATAATTTATTTCCCTAAAATACAAAGTGAATAATTAAGAAAAAAGAAGTTATGGTTTTATGAATCAGATCCAAAAATAATCCAAGAATTAAAAATTAGAAGTCCTAGTATTAAAAAAGTCCTGAATGAATCTGAGTTAGAGTCCCGATGAAATTCAAAATGGAAGGCAATGATGTCTATTGTAACCTTCAAAGTGTAGACATGTCAACAGTTTCTTGTTGAATCACAGAAAATATTATTCCAGTTTTGAATTCCATATAAATTTCAATAAATGTCTTAATCCAAGAATTTTGTAGGAGCACTTAAGTATTTCCAGGGAAAAGAATCACTTGAATTCCATAAAATAAAAATTCAACTCAAACTGGTCACAACATGATAACAACTTAACGTGTTAACTGTTTGGAGCCCGATTGAAAAACCTCTTTCAAAAACAACAGTTATACACTAATTAAGACACAAAACAGATTCCCAGATGAGGTTCAAAATTTCATTTTTCTGGAAAAAAATAGAAGTTCGTAACAATAGATACATGCCACTCATCACATAATCCAGTATGACCTTGATTCAACTTAATTCTTACTATGATAAAGATACAAAAAAAATTTTTAAAAGTTGTTTACCCAAACTGTCATTGATTCTGAAATGAGGCCAGCAACTAGATACAGTGTTTCTATTATTGGTTGTTTATCAGTGAAATAAAAAAAATAACAGGTCAAACAAAACTAAACTCAATTCTGGACAATATCAATTCCAGTAACAAAGTTACATTACAATAGCATGTAATGGAATTAAAAAATTTAAAACTAACAAAAAAACAATTAAATTAAATATACATGATATATGAAAGACAATCTGCACACTTATCCACAGTTATTGAAGACAATCTGTACACTTGTCCACAGTTATGGAAGTCAGTTCTGTCTCTTCTCCATGCCTACTTTTATGGAAGAATCATCACACTTATCCACAGTTATGGAAGACAATCTGCATTTTAGGAAAAAACATAGGAATCAGTGGAAAATGATACATAGAGATCATATTTCCATCTTGCTTCCTTTTTTAATTTGTCAGCAAACTGTCTGCATTTTGACAGGCTTCATTTCAAACTGCAACTAGTACCAGTGATTCTTATTTCTCATCTTGGTGGGAGAATGTTCCCATTATGGTGCCCATAAAGTACATAAAACACCCAAGAAAATAATTGTGAAAGTTAGTACAGTCGATTTTAGAGTGAATTGAATGCATCTGATGCTTACTGAATAGAGTGCCTTTATTGCCAAAGAAGCATAAGCTGATCAATTTCATTGGCTGACAGAAATGTCTCGCTGATTTTTATTACTTTGATGATCCAGTTGAGAATAGTGGTTGATGATCATTGATAGAAAATGTAAAAAAGAGAAGACGAAGTCTAAAACCAATGGTGCCTTTATTTCCAAGGCAGCATACATGGCAGAAACAATGCTTAATCAAATGTCCAGAATAAATTCTAGAGGGGAAATGGTTACCAAAGCTCAAGGAATTCAAATCCCAGCATTAAAGGCTTGTGATAGGTGTGGATGATAAGATAAGATCCAATATAAAAAGCATGTTTAGTTCTGGTTACCTATCTGACCCACCTTTCTCATGCCAACCCTTGGGGGGTTGGGGTTGAAAAAATTGGAAAACATTTTGGGAGAAAAAAATAACAAAGTGATATAACTATGGTCAAAGTTAAATTCAGTAATGGTTATTTTCTAGCTTATGCTTCATTTAAATCCATCTGGACCAAAGAAATATTTTGTTCCAACATACCTATCCTAATTTACATATTTTTTTTGTATATTTGGTTTAATAAACACAGATACTCTAAGGCATGCATTTCTTAATTTCTGCAGTAAATATTAATTTCTCCAACATCATTTACTTTCCATCAGTCAACTCTGACATGGTTTTCTAGAATTTCTGTGTCCATTGAAAAAAAGACATGTCCTGAACAGTTATTTTAGCAGATGAGGAATTTGTAGATAACTATGCTGTAGTCCAACTCTAGACTGTCTCATTGAGAACATATAATGTCACAAATTGGATTTTGTTGCAAAAATGAAGAAATCTATGATGCACGTGATCTTGATAAGTGTTTGAATAAACAAGAAACAGTGTAATGTGGCGAATTTTGAAGACTTATTGAAACTTAAGGTTGAATAAATTGTGCTTTGAAGTTATCATAGTCAAGCCAGAAAGGTCTTGAGAAAGTTCATTGATATTTCACTTATTTCATCTCTAAAACATAAAAGCGTCTACGTTTAAGCTTCAGTAGAATTGACCAAGTCATCGTAACGGTATAGTGACACAGAGTACATAAAATTACCGACTGTATCAGTTGGAAGAGGACTTTATGTCAAATAATTGATCTTCAGAGGAAAACTAATTGCAGCATATTTTAGGCTGGTGAAATCTATGAAAGACATGATTATTTGGGGAGAATTTTAGGAACAGTTACTTCCGACTGGTCAGTAAAAATTAAGGCGTACACTTTGGGAGACTGAGGATTTAAGGGTACCCAACTTGCTCAGAATTCTTTAGTTCGACTCTTGCCTTGTGAGAAGACAAAAGGTCCAACTCCTTGGGAAACTTGAGAATAGTGTTTTCCCTCGTAGAAAGGCCACATAGCTGTCTTAAAAAGGAAGACAGGCTATAGTGCTAGGACGCATGGTTTGTGTGGAAAGAAAAAGCATTAAGGTACGCAATTTTAGTTTCCATAGAATATTCTATTTTCATTTGTTTGTTTTATGCAAATGTGTTGATATGCTTATGATTCATGCATGTATCGTGCATTCATTTCGTAGGACTCTGTTGATATGTTAGAGTGCTATGCAATTTAATTCTTTAATTTAACAATTATTAGTTCATTGAGAGAATTGACGGATTGCATATAATCATATATTCAATGTGTAGAATTCCATAGGAATTTATGATGTAACCCAAAGAATGCTCAAATATGCAGTATTTCATAGGGATTTATGAATTAACCCTAATATTCAATGTGTCATGTTTTTTATGATTACATAAATTGATTTCCTGTGTAGGATGATATTGTTATCGTGAGTTAATGACAATTGTATATTTATATATGATTTCGCAATGCTTAAGTGATCTTGCAGGTTATTGGTTACTGTAGCTAGATTTAGTGAATATTATGCCATAAGTAACTGAACATTTATCTTATTGAACAGAATTGACTAGTCAAATGTAAATAAGACGTGTAGTAATGTATGCTGGTATATACGGCCGCATTTGTCTGTAGAGAGCACGTGGTAATTTCTAATCATTTGCCGTACGGCGAAGAAAGAACTTCGAGCTAAGGTCATTTGTACTAAATATAGCGGTGTACCTTACCGAAATACAGAAATCTGTAAGGACAGTTATTTGTTAAGATCACATTATGTCAGAATTTATGCAGTGTGAATCGCTAATCTGAATACGAACAAAGAGAGTTT